>VMDO01030084.1:0-23934 GCA_007922755.1 Pedetes capensis | reverse complement strand
ATTAATTAATTTAAAATATTGTATGGTTATGAGATTTGCTTTTGTTATAGATGTTGTGGTTGCTGAGGCTAACCTAATGGGTAATTTATTTCCTTGACTTGTTTCCTAGTTTCCTGATGGCTTCAGTTCAGGTGGTTCCCATTGGGAACAGTAGTACCTCTAGCTGGGATTTCATGGGTCAATCACCTGGGCTTCCCTCAAGAGTAGTATGAGCATGAATGGAAATGTGCCACGTAACTCATCCAATGATACTATAAACACCAAAACTGCAGTTAAAACCAAAACTAAGTGATCAACAAATCTCTAAATACAGTGCAAATTAAAGTGACAATTTATAAGTTTTAAATAATTTAAAATAACTAGTTGGACCCAACTTGATGGCACCTAACAACAAGAACAACAACAAAAGGTATAAATGATCTCCCTCTTTGACTCAGTCTGGGTTTGTCTTGACTGCCACTTACCAACCTCATCACCTTGTAAATTACTTAACATCTTTGATCTTCACATTCTTCCTTGGAACTAGAGCATCTCCGCTACTGTGTGTGTGGGAACATATAAAGCTATAAACACATATAAAGCTATTAGAACAGAGCCCATTACATAAAAACCAATCAATTAATGGTATTTTCCCCCTTATTCTTCTATTAGAAAAGTCTTTCTTTCACTGAAATTCTAACAGCCATGTGAGCTTGGAAATAGAGCCTTCTCCAGTTGTGCTTTCAGATGAGATCTCAGCCCTTGATAACACCATGTGAGAAACTCTGAAACAAGGGACCCAGTTAAGCCCTGCCCAGATTCCTAACCCACAGAAACTGTGAGATAATAAATATGTGCTGTTTTAAGCCAAAAAACAAAAAGTCTTCCTTTCACTTATGATGCCTTGAACATAGCAAAATATTAAACCTTTCCGTAAAGGGTTCTTGCCACACTTCCACACTTCTAAGCCTCAAAACAATATGAGCATCAAAAGTCTCACTTGCACATGACTTAGAGTCTTAGAATTTTAGACTGTCTCAGAGAGCAAGTGATGGCTTCCAGTACTGTTATGAGATCTTCTGTCTTGCTACAACTTCTACTTCTGTTCTGTCCCCAGAGAAAATTATTTTAGTTCTATAAAATTTTATTTCAGCCACTACCATTCATGATAGCCCACCAGAAAATTAAATACCTTGGAATCAATCTAACCAAAGACCCTTCAGATCTCTACAAGGAAAATTTCAAAACATTAAAGAAAGAAATAGCAGAGAACACAGAAAAATGGAAAGACCTCCCCTGCTCCTGGATAGGGAGAATTAATATAGTAAAAATGACTATCCTGCCAAAAGCAATCTATAGATTTAATGCAATACCCATTAAAATTCCACTGACTGACTTTACAGAAATAGAAAAAATGATCCAAAAATTCATATGGAACCACAAAAGACCATGTATAGGCAAAACACTTTTAAACTGCAAATCTAGTGCAGGTGGACTTCAAACTATACCTGACTTCAAACTATACTACAGGGCAGTGGTTGCAAAAACAGCTTGGTACTGGCACAAAAATAGGCCCAAAAACATCTGGAACAGAATAGAAGACATACCTCAACACACCTATTGTTGTTGTTGTTAGGTGCCGTCGAGTCGGTATGTGACTCATAACGACCCTCATAGGGTTTTCAATGGCTGAGTGCTTCAGGATTGCCTTGGGAATGGATTGCCAGGCCCTTCTTCCATTTTTGCGGTGCTGGGAATTGAACTCAGGGCCTCAGAGACTGCAGCGCAGCGCTCTACCCACTGAGCTAAATCCCAGCCCAACATACCTATAGCCACCTTATTTTTGACAAAGGATCAAAGCAAGTAAACTGGAAAAAGGACAGCCTTTTCAACAAATGGTGCTGGGAAACATGGTCATCCACATGCAGAAAAATGAAAGCGGACCCGCATCTCTCAATATACACGAGAGTTAACTCAAAATGGATAAAAGATCTCAACATAAAACCAGAAACTTTAAAACTTATAGAAGGCAAGATAGGCAATACACTCCATCATATAGGCATAGGAAAATATTTCCTTAATAGGACTCCAATTGCTCAAGAAATTGCAACAAGAATAGATAAATGGGATCACATGAAATTAAAAAGCTTCTGCCCAGCAAAAGAAACAATTAACAGAGTCAAGGAAACCCCCATGAAATGGGAAAAAAATTCACATTTTATACATGAGATAAAGGTCTAATTACTAGAATTTATAAAGAACTCAAGGAAAAAAAACTCCCCAAAAAACAAATAACCCAATACACAAATGGGCAAGGGAATTGAGTAGAGAGTTCTCAAATGAAGAGGTCCATAAAGCCATGAAAAACATGAAAAAATGTTCAGTATCCCTAGCCATTAGGGAAATGCAAATTAAAACAACTCTGAGATTTCACCTTACACCAGTAAGAATGGCCAAGATCAATAAAACAAACAACAAATGCTGGTGAGGTTGCGGTGAAAAAGGAACACTATTACATTGTTGGTGGAGCTGTAAATTGGTCCAGCCACTGTGGAAATCAATATGGAGGTATCTTAAAAAACTGAAAATAGATCTACCGTATGACCCAGCTATAACACTACTGGGAATTTACCTAAAGGAAGATGGGTCATCATACCACCGAGACACCTGCATCTCCATGTTCAATGCTGTACTTTTCACAATAGCAAGGATATGGAATCAACCAAAGTGCCCTTCAACAGAAGAATGGATAAACAAACTATGGTATATATACACAATAGAATACTACTCAGCAATCAAGAAAAATGAAATAAGGTCATTCGCAGCAAAATGGATGGAACTAGAGAAAATCATTTTAAGTGAACTAACCCAAGCTCAGAAAGAGAAACACCACATGTTCTCACTCATATGTGGGAGTTGAATCAAAATTATAAGGAGGAAACATCCTACTCAAAGGTCCGATCAAAATAAAATAGAAAAAAAAAAGCTAAGAGTGGTGTCAATATAAATGGTCTAGAAAATGCATGCAATTGTTCTGACAATAACGAAGTTCACTACATGAAAAATTTCTATCTTAAACAGAAATGGAACTCAAGTACATGTAGAAAAATATTACCAAGTAAATGGTAGAGAAGACTTAGATGGGGAGGGTAGGGGGGAAGCATACAAGAGGGTAAGGGGGCACCTATATGAATAATGTACATCAAAATGCATATAGGTAAATGCCACAATGAAAACCATGTCAGAATGAATCACATTAAGGTGTACATTAAAAATGTCCAATAAAAAAAAATTTTATTTCAGCCTACATGGACCCAACTCAATGGCACCTTACAACAACATACTTTAGTGTTAACTCTGTAGTAAATTCTGTTTTAAAAAAATAAGCAACAATTACATTGAAAATTTCAGGAAACTAAGCATCCTAGATTCCAAGGTTCATTATGTTGTTAGGTGCCGTCAAGTCAGTATCTGACTCTTAGCGACCCTCTGTACAACAGGGGAAACACTATTGTCAGTGCTTCTCTGCTGTTCATAGGGTTTTCAATGGCAGATTGAATTTTGGGAGGGGGTTGCCAGGTCCTTCTCAAGGTTCATTATATAGGCCCTTTTCTCTAATTACAACAGCATTGTGGTAACATTTAATCACTTCCACTTGCTAAGGGGTCATTTTTTTCTTTTTCCGTATACTAGTAATAGTGATAATAATACTAATAACTAATAGTAATGCTAATAACAAGTAATACTAGTAATTAACATTATTAAACACTTGCTCTGTGCTAACTATATGTCTGTCTGAGAGTGTGACATGAATAAACCCATTTTATGCTCACATTCACTAGGTGACCAAATCATCCCAGTTTTCCTGGCACCTTCCCACTCCTAACACTGAAAGCCTTGAGTCCCAGGAATAGTCTTAGTCCCAGAAAATCAGGTTGATTGGTCACCATAAGCAGCCCTTAGAAACTGGTGCTATTATCATCCCCAGTGGAGTCATAGAAATGTTATGCAATTTCCCAAAGACACATCACTAGTTAGTAGGCAAGTCTAGCCTCAGGGTCTGTGCTCTTACCCATCACCTTGGAGGAGAAATGGACTTTGGATAAGGAGTCAGGGAAGCTAGCCTTAGAATATCTACTGATAGTTAAGGCTTCTCAATCTGTCTCAGGGCACAAACGTTGCTTGCGAGAGCACCCAAGGTTCTCCATCACCTCATCTGAAGTAGGTTAATGGGCATCACGTCCTCTAATAGCAACATAAAACAGCAAGTAACACAAGTTTTATTTTTCTTTTTTAACAGTTTTCACATAAGAAATTTTCAGGTACTGTATATAGGCACCAAGGGAACTACACACTACTGTGCATGATCAGATTTCAGCGCTCTTGCACAAAGTGTCCAGCATACTTCTTCAGCCAACTCCTCACCCTCTGCAGTTTGCTGCATGACTTTACACTGCAGGTCCTAAAGTCTTCCATGCTCAGGGGCTGATAGAGTAACAGGAGGGAAAGAAATTTAGAAAGTCCTTCCTCAGGGATAATCCAATTTTGGCAGTTAAAAGATGAATTCTATCCTACCTTTTTCCTTATTCTCCTGTAACTATCTAGTGCCTACCCCATGATCACTCCCACACCTACACTTGACTTCTAGGTCAGCTAGTTTAAAGTGGATCTGGGCAATGACTCAAGTCAGGAAGGTAAAAGAGAAAAACATTTTAAACTATAAATATTAGCCTTATATGTGTTATAAATATTAGTTCTAGTACATGTTAGGGAGACATCATTTAAATTATCTGCTCTAACAAATCTTAAGCAAATTTTCATTGTACATTTTTCTATTTGAGTTTTATAAGTAATACATGCATATGTTGTTGTTGTTAGGTGCTGTGGAGTCAGGTCCAACTCATAGTGACCCTATGTACAACAGAAGGAAACACCGCCCAACACTGTGCCATGCCCAGCACTGTCAGTACCTCTCTGCTATTCATAGGGTTTTCAATGGCTGATTTTTTTAGGAATGAGCTGTCAGATCTTTCTCCCATTTTTGTGATACAAGGGATAGAACTCAAGGGCTCAGAGAGTGCAATGCAGCACTCTACCAACTAAGCTAAACCCCAGCCCAATACATGCATACAAAACCATAAAAAAGAATTAAAACAATGCAAAAATAAATTATGTGTTGCTTAATAACAAGGATGGGCTGGGTCAGTATGCAACTTCACAATAAATGGAGAAAAGATTGAGGTTGTCCATGATTTTTGCTTTACTTGGTTCTACAATCAACACTCATGGTAGCAGCAGTCAAGAAATCAAAAGATGCATTGCTTTGGGAAAAGCTGTGGCAGAAGATCTCTTTAGAGTATTGAAAAGTTAAGATGTCACATTGAAGATGAAGGTGCATCTGACTCATGCCATGGTATTTTCAGTTGCATCATATGGCTGTGAAAGCTGGACATTGAACAGGGGAGACAGGAGAAGAATCGATGCTTTTGAATCATGGTGCTGGAGACAAATATTGAATATGCCATGGACTGCCAAAAGAACCACCAGATCTGTCCTAGAAGAAGTGCAACTAGAGTGCTGCTTGGAAGCAAGGATGGCTTATATATTTTGGACATGTAGTCAGGAAGGACCAATCTCGGCAGAAAAATATCATGTTTGAGAGAGTGGCAGGCCAATGAAAAAAATGAAAACCCTCCACCAGATGGATTGACAGTGTCTGCAACAATGGGCTTAAACATACATAAGATCGTGTGCCTGACACAGAATAAGGGAGTGTTTTGTTCCGCTGTACGTAGAGTCACTGTGAGTCAGACTCGCCTTGACAGCACATAACAACAACTAATAACAAGGATAAATTCTGAGAATAGCATTGTTAGGCAATCTTGTTGTGCTAACATTATAGAGCATACTTACAGAAACTTAGTATATCTTACTGTACACCTAGGGTCCATGGTAAATATATCCTATTTATCATAAGGTAAACAACAACAAAAACATGATATTGAATTAATCACAAGAAAAGATGACGCAATTGAGAGATGCAGTAGACATATTATGTATAAGGCTGCTGTTGGCATGACACAGCACACTATTTTGTAAGAAACATTGTATGAGTACACTTCAATGATTAAAAAGTACAGTATAGCAAGTATGTAAAGCAGTAACATAGTCGTTTATTATCCAGTATTGTGCATTGTACATAATTGTATTGCTACATACTTTTATATGACTGGTAGCACAGTAGATTTCTTCACAGCGGCATGATCACAAATATATGAGTAATGCATTGCACTACGAGACTGTGATGGCAACATCACTAGGCAATAAGAATTTTTCAGCTCTCTTGTTATGCAACCATCAACATATATTCAGTTTGTCATTGACCAAAATGATGTTATACAGTGCATAATTACTTTGAAGTAAAAAGTGCACACACCCCACCTCCATTCCCACTCCTCTGTCCTCTGTCAATGGCTACCCTGTAAATTTAAGACCTTCTAGTCTATGACTGGGCTGGGATTTATCTCAGTGGGTAGAGCGCTGCGCTGCAGTCTCTGAGGCCCCGAGTTCAATTCCCAGCACCGCAAAAATGGGAGAAGGACCTGGCAATCCACTCCCAAGTCAATCCCGAAGCACTCAGCCATTGAAAACCCTATGAGGGTCGCTATGAGTCGGATACCGACTTGACGGCACCTAACAACAACAACAAGTCTATGACTGGCCACCTGCAGCTGTACTACTGTGGCATCCTATCCCGTCAGATCTCAGAAGCTAAGCAGGGTCAGGCCTGGTTAGAACTTGGATAGGAGACCACCTGGGAACACCAGGTGCTGTAGGCTTGGGAGACAGACCCGGCAACCCACTCCCAAAAAACAATCTGCCATTGAAAACGCTATGAACAGCAAAGAAACACTGATAATAGTGTTTCGCCTGTTGTACATAGGCTCGCTATGATTTGGATACCGACTCGACGGCACCCAACAACAACAACAGTCTATGACTATATAAGCATACATGTGTGTATACCAACACATATAACTTTGAATTATATTCCCAAAATCAAGGTCAAAGAGTAGCACTTTGTCCACCTATAGTTTGTACATTTCTGAGTATGCAATTTCTAAATTTGCATTAGCAGAGCTAACATTGCAAATGCAAAAGAACTCTTTTTTCATTCTCCTGATGATTCAAGACTAATGCACCAGTCATGCTCATTGACTGCTGGCAGGGGGGAAATGAGCATGATACTTTTTCTGTGGGGGGATGTCACACACCTCTACAATAGGACCAGCAGTCAGCCAGCTCCTTGCACAGAGACCATACATTTCTCAGCCAATGACATTGTAAGTAGAACTTAGCGAAAACTAGACGGTCGTCTTTCCTATCACATTCCTACCCTAGAGTCTTCATCAAATGAGAAAATTGGTAGTTTTTCTTTAAGTTCAAATCAGTTCAGCAGCTCTCACTTCTAAGCACTTTGTACAAAACCAAGCCCTGGAAGCGCCTAGATGACTAAACCATTGGATAGTGTGTCAGGCATTCCAGATCTACCTTTGCTTTTGAGAATCAAGTTTTGTTTTACCTTAAAGTGTCTTTTCTGCTATTCCCCACATCAAGGTTATTAAATGATTGTTCTTCTATTCAACACTAAACTTTCATCTAAGCCAGGTGTGGTGGCCCATGCCTGTAATCCCAGAGACTTTGGAGGCTGAGGCAGGAGGATTTCAAGTTCAAGGCCAGAGGCAACCTGAATAACTTAGTAAAACCATGACTCCAAATAAAAAATTAAAAATGAGCTGAGAGTACAGCCCAGTGATAGAGTACTTGCAAAGTATGTGTGAGGCCCTGGGTTCAATTCCCAAGGACTACAAAAAATAAATAAATAAAATTTTAAAATAAACTTTAATTTAGGGGTGGGGAAGAATTGTTTTACTCTAAGACAAACACGTATTTTACAGAGCATATGGAATTCAGTTTTGATAAGTGGTCTACACTGACTCGTCACGCCTTGTTCCATTTTTGTTTTAGGGAAAACAAGGGTATTTTACTGTGACAAGCTTGCTCTACATTTTTTCCTAAAATGGTAATTTATGGTTGACTTCAAAAACACGCTTTATTTTACCTACTTTGGGAAAGCTCTCATCAGACAAATCACCGGTTTCATTTCCTCCCATTTTTTTCTGTTCAAAATAGGACATTTATACAGTTAAGTGACAGTATTATTTATGCTCTCCTTGTCAGTGTTTTGAATTACATTCCATGTCTTTGAAATACATCAAAGGAGAACTAAATAGGAGATTGAAGACAGGGCTTCAAAGGTTCCTGTCTGCCTGGTGGGAAAATCACTCCAGCTGATCCGTCATCATCTGGCCCAGTCTGAATACTGAGAGTGAGCCCAGGAGCTCTGCACAAATGCCCAGCCCTGCTCTGGGCGGTCCTCAGATGCGTTTCTTCTCCAGCCTCTAGAGTCGGTCATCGAATCATAGATTCTGGAGATAAAGTTTATTCTACTTTGTATTTGTTGTTGTTGTTGTTAGGTACCCTCAAGTCGGGTTGGGTCCAACTCATAGTAACTTTATGTACAACAGAGCAAAACCCTCCCTGATACTCTGCTATGCCCAGCATTATTGTCAGTGCTTTTTTGGTATCCATAAAGTTTTCAGTGGCTGACTATGTCAGGAGTAGGTTGCCAGGTCCACGTACCAAGCCTACAGCACCTGGTGTTCCCAGGAAGTCTCCCACCCAAGGACTAACCAGACCTACCCTGCTTAGCTTCCAGAGATCAGACAGGATCAGATGCCAGGGTGCTATGGCTACAGACACTTTGTATACCTGTAGTGAATTACCCCACTGGACCCCATAAATATATATAATTATTAAATGTCATTTTAAAAGAATAAAGGCTCATCCTAAAATAACCACTCCTGCAAAAATTAAACATAAGATTATTATATGATCCAACAATTCCACCTCTGAGTATATACCAAAAATAATTTAAATCAGAGCCACAAAAAGATATGTGTATGCTCATGTTCATAGGAGCGTCATTCACAGTAGCCAAAAGACATAAATAACCTACATGCCCAGGGACAGATAAATGAATACACAAAACATGGTAAGTACATAAATGGAAAGCAAGTTAGCCTTAAAAAGAAAGTTATGGCACATGCTACCACATGACGAAACTTGAAGATATTATGCTGAGTGAAATAAGCTAACCATGTATGTATGATTTCATTTATATGAGATACCTAGGGTAATGAACTTTACAGACACAAAATAGAGTGGTGCTTGCCAAGGGCTGACAGAAGAAAGGAGTGACAAATTATTGTTTAAGAACTCCTCTTTAGAGATTGGCCAGAATTATGCCAGAATTATGAAAGGATTTGTCCTACCCCAGGGTTAGAGAATTGTGTTGACTGCATAATAATGGCATAGAAATTAATGCCTCTAGCTATACTTCTAGGGATTGACATCTTCCTTAGTGTTGTTAAAGATATTGGCTATTTACGTTGGATTGCCCATCCTGCCCTGGCTCCCCCAGGGAGGTAGGGTCACATGCTTCAAATCATGTGATTTTGAAGGACAAAGTATAGTGCTGGCTTTGGCAGCATGTACACTAAAATTGGAATGAAGGAAGAGGTATCGCTTTGTGGCAAATCATAGGTTCTTGCATTTTAGTAAACATGGGTTCAAATTCTGGGTCTGTATCTTATTCTCTGACCCTGTGACTTCTTCAGTGAAAATAGAATAATAATGAATAGTAATGAAGATTAAATGATAATTATGTAAAACATCTAAAAAATGGTATACACATCAGCTTGCCCTCATATTTTAAGTAATTTACACACAGAGACACAAACAAAAATCTGATTTTTATTTTTTATCGCTCTTCTAGACAAAGGATTTTCACCAGACTTTTAAAATACTATTATAAAATTATAATAGTTACTCTTTTCTGAAACTTTATGATGTCATTTAACACTAATTCTAAACTGTTCCCCAAATGTTAATTGGCATGCTCTCTCAATTTCTGGTTTTTTAAGCATGTTGCAACTATTAAACAAATAATTTCTTTACCAAGATGCTAAATTACTGGTATCTGGAATATAGGTAAAATACAAGAGGCTAACTAAGAAGGAATGTTCACACTAACAAATAGCTATGTCTTTAGTGTTGGATAGATAACAATGTGGAGTATTTAATTAAAAGTACAGATAAATTTCAATGTAGAAATTAACATTATATTTTTACTACTATAATTTCTCATTATTTGCCTGGAAATACCCTACTGGTTTTATATTTATTACCCCAGAATAAACCAGAAACTATGTAATAAAATGCCTTTGTTTTATGTTGAGGTAAGTCTGGAATACTGAATATTTATTGACCATGTTCTCTATGCCAGGCACTATGTTGTTGTTGTTGTTAAGTGCTATGAGGTCGAATCCGACTCATAGTGACCCTCACAAAGTGTTTAATGGCTGATTATTTGGGGATTGTTTTGGAGAGTGGACTGCCACATCATTTTTCCATTTTTGCCGTGCTGGGGATTGAAGCTGGGTCCTCAGACAGGGCAGAGCAGTGCTCTCCCAACTGAGATGAGCCCTAGCCCCTTGCCAGGCATTATGCTAGGTGCTGAGTACACAAAGATTTTTAAGAGAAAAAAAAAATAGGAGAAGGGATATAGGACAGACAGAGGGAGGGGAAGGAGGAGGAGAGAGAGGGAGGGATGAGGATGAGGGAGAAAGAGCACATTCTGTCCTGTGGAATGGAGATTTAAAAAAAAAAATAACAGAGTGGGAGCCAGATTGCTCACTGTTGAAGTGGGAGTTAACAGATAAGCAATTCTAAGAGGCCAGAATGATCTATGTGGCCATGGATTAAAATAGAAGTGATCAGTAGAAAGCGTGTTTACCTTAATATGGTTATATGGAAATATGTATATACTTGGGCTATTATACATAATATACAATAAATAATTTCCTTGCTCTGTCAGCTGAAAGGAACAAGAAGCAATGATACCCCAGCAGCAGCAGGCATAATTAGCCTTTATATCTTTGTTCCTAATGAAAACGTACCAGAGCTCCTTGGTAAATGGCTGATTCCAGAACTGGGGTAGAAAATATACCTTGGGTATCTTTAAGTCCCAGAAAGTAAAGAAGTGCTCATCAGAAACAAACAACAGCACGCACACTGATGAGGGTCATTAAATGGACACAGCAGCTAACTGAAAGACTCCTCAGTGGCCAAAACTGGAGCAATTTTAACAATAAACTAAACAGATTGGGAGAAGGACCCGGCAACCCACTCCCCAAAATCAATCCGCCATTGAAAACCCTATGAACAGCAGAGAAGCACCAACAATAGTGTTTCACCTGTCGTATGTAGGGTCGCGACTCAACAGCACCTAACAGCAACAACAAATAGATTGGTGTTGAATTACCACATAGCCCAAGGTGCAAAATAAATACACCTGGCTACATAGTGATGTAGTGATTGAACATACTTACAAATTATACCTCCAGTAAAACGGGAAATGTCAGACAAGTTACGTACATGAAATAACTGGGAGAAGAACAAACAAATCTTCTATGCGAAGGAATTCCAGACAGCTTGTGTAGGTATCCCGCCTTTAAGGAGATGGAGCTAACTCCCCACCCCTCATTGTAGGCTACACGTAGTGAATCCCTCCCAAAGAACACAGTGTGGTAAGTGGAAAAAGAGCAAATCTGAGGCGGAGGCAGGAGGATCAGTGCATGTTCCAGGCCAACATTTAGTCTAGAAAAATAACCCTTTGAGGATCAATTATATACAAAAATGAAAACTATTTTAATGATCCATGCACACTAAACATGCTACCTGGAATTACCTTGAACAGTTATGCCTTATGTGATTTTTTTGGGAGGTTCCCTACACTTAAAGTGCTTTTTCTAAATTCAAAGTCTTGGTCATTTTTCAAAATCTACCCCAAACATGTCCCCATTTTTCTCCCCAAAGTTTTGCTCACTTCTCTAAGAAGCCACAGTTATCTCAAGGACTTAAAACAACATATAACTGCTGTTTACAAATTTATTTCCTATTTTGTTGGTTGGTTGGTTGGTAGGTGCCATCGAGTCCTATTGGACCCATAGTGACCCTCATAGTTTTCAATGGCTGATTGTTTCCGGATTGCCTTGGGAGCAGATTGCCACATCCTTCTCCCATTTTTGCAGTGCTGGGAATCGAACCTAGGACCTCAGAGACTGCAGAGCAGAGCTCTACAACTGAGCTAAATCCCAGGCCCCCTCCCCCCATTTTGTTATAAGCTTCCTAATAGCAAAGTCAACATCATGGCCCCTGTTGGTCTCAGTATGGAGTCTGACAGTCATTCATCCATTCAACAACCATTTATTGCCTACTTACCATTTGATACCATGGAATGAACCAAAAAGGAAATGTTACAGAGGAAAATTAATAACCAAATCTTAATGCTATGAAGAGTTTTTCCAAGCTATGAAAACTCTGGAAAAAAATGAGGAAGGGAAGAATATTGATATGGACCATATTTATGGAAAACATCAACAGAAGCCTTATATCACAGAACTGATTTATTTTTATTGCCAGTATACATGCTTCTAAGTAAAAATTCTCTCCCACTCTCTACCACTTTGATCATTTGATGTGACCTGAGACCCCTGTGGTTTGTGTATAAAAAGATGGTAGACTCAGAGTGAGTGAAATAAATCTAATCAGTGCTTATTTTCAAAATAAAACAAATGAGTAGTAAGAATTTGGAGGAAGGAAAAAGACAAAAACATTTTTCATGGCAAAGTTCAACTTGTAACTGTCAAGCTAACTGCATGGGTTCTTAGAAAAAAAATTCTCTTTCAAAACTTTGTATTGAAGGAAAACATATTGCTGTTTCAATGTAACATTAAACCTAGATTTACTTGAAATATCATTTTGGGGTGTGTGCTCTTATGGAAAACTTGATTTCCTATTTCTTTAGCATAAATTATTTTAAGCTCAATTTTTCAGACCATCATTGCAAATTTTTTTAATCGCCACTGTATTAGTTTTCTATCATTGTAACAAAATACCAGAGATAATGTATAAAATGTATTGTCTTAGGTGGCGACCAATGCTGTCCCTCTTATTAGGACCCCATCAATTTTGGACGAGCTCTACTATATTTCCACTTTTAAGAGTACAGAATAATGAATCTATTAATTTTAAAACATTTAATTAAATAAATCGGATTAATTCTAAAACAATAATTCCTCTATGGACTATGAATATGGCTCTGCAAATTTAAAAAGTCCTAAGAGCCTGAAGCATCTCAACATGGTGTTATCCCTGTTAAGTTCAAATCCAAGTTCTACCCCAGGGTGAACAGCCTCAAGCCATTTTTTTCTGGATCCCTGAGCATCATTTTTCATTCATCTGTCCAGACATAATTTATCTACTTACTTATTTATCTATAGTGGGCCAAGGTTATGTGGTGAACAAAGCAATCTCTGTGGTTCACTAGGTTGACTTTCTAATGGGCTGAGTTTCCTCATCTTTAAAATAGAAATTATAGCACCTGTGTTAGTCAGTTTTGTTGCTGAGACAAATACCTGAGCAGAACCAACTGCAAGGAGGAAAGATGTGTTTGGGGTCATAGTTTCAGAAGTTTTAGTCCATGGCCCTCTGCATTGTCTGGGGCTTGAGGGTGAGAAAGAATACCATGGTGATGGGCATATGTGGTAGAGAAGACCCACCTCAGAGCAGCTGGGAAGAGATTGGGGACAAGATGTCACCTTCTAAAGCATTCCCTCAGTAACCTACCCTCTCCCTCCAACTAGGCTCCACCTGCTAGTTTCCACTGTCTATCAATATTGCCATTAAATTACAAATCCATCAATGAATTAATCTATAAGGTCAGAGCTCTCATAAGCCAATCACCTCCAAAAAACCCATCAGCTGGCAGCCAATCCTTTACCACATGAGATTTCTGGGGACATTTCAGATTAAACCCATACTACTACCCCCCCTGCCTGCAGCCGTACCACTGTGACATCTGATGCCCTCAGATCTCAGAAGCTAAGCAGGGTTGGACCCGGTTAGTATTTGGATGGGAGAAAACCTAGGAACACCAGGTGCTGTAGGCTTGGGACCTGGCAACCCACTCCCCAAAAAACAATCAGCCATTGAAAATCCTATGAGTAACAGACAAGCACTAACAATAGTGTTTTTCCTCTTGTGCATAAAGTCACTATGAGTTGGACACAGACTCAATGACACCTAACAGCAACAACAACCACCACCAGTTGATAGGGTTGTAAAAATGAAATGGAGTTAAGCGTGTAAAACATGTGGAAGTCAATCAGTGATAACTCTTATTATCCAGTACTTCACACAGGGTGTAGCACCTATAGTCTCAGCCTATGCTTTCTACACTCATTCATTTATTCATTGTTAGTTGTCCCTACTGTGGCCCTCACCACTACTGTGGCTCTCACCACTTCTGCTCTACATCACCCACCTACCACTATCTAAAGGTCAATCTCATTGGTCTCCTTGCTGAAGATCTTCAAGATGAGAGGACTTTTCCAAACCAGACCAGGCCAATTCACAGCAAGCCACATCTCTGGCCAGAGTCATTCTGGAAGCTGTGCCCATGGCTCCTGCCCCACCACAGCAGTGTCCACAGTTTGTGATACATCATCTGCCAGAACATGCCTGTGTTTCCTCCATCCAGTTATTCGTTTATTCCTCCCACAGTATCCTTTCAAGGTGTCCAATTAGTTGAAAGTGACATGGTGACACATGACTCTTTATTGATGGCCAGTTTTGTCTTCTAGAGGAGTTGCTCTAAGATTTTTCACACATTGTTACTTAAAACAAGAGGAAGATGGATAGAACACAACCTGTTCAGAATATCTCCATTTAAATCCGCCTTCCATGAAATGGATCTCCTTCCACGTATACAGTTGTTTGGTATTATTAGCTCACAAAACTAAAGAATGGTTTCCAAAGATGTTTATGTGCTGAAGCATAAAGTGTAACTGTGGCAGAAACTAATGTTTCATGCTCTGTGTGTTTGTTTCTAGATACCGTGAGAAGTTGTGTAGCAAAGTTGTTCTTCACCTGCTCCCTGAAGGGTCATTATTGCCTATACAGTAAATCCAGCTTTATTCTCATCAGCCAAGAACCTCAGCCATGGATCCAGATCATGTTTCTATTCCAGCAGGTGTGTATAATTCAAGGTCTCCAGGCTCCTTAATGAGCTGGGGGAATGTGAGTTTATAATCATTTTTATTGAATTATTAATTCTCTGGCTAAAATTGATATGTAGATAACAACAATACATATACATTTCATTAATAATTTTAGTATGGATTTTCTGTATTTTAAAATGGGTTCCTTATAAAAGACAGTGGATTATTAACCAGTAGGTCAAAGCTGTTCTTATCTTGAATATCCTTGGCTTTAAAAAAGAAGAATGTGAGCTGGTCATGTAGTTAGTGGTGGAGTACTTGCCTAGCATACTTTTTGTTAAACAATAACAAAACAGCTTATTTGAAGGAATAGTTTACCTTTTATAGAGCTAGACTTCTCTAATATCTTCCAAAATCCAATTAATTTTAATGTAAGTGTATTCTTTTTAACATCGTTATGATGCTAGAATACCCCTTTTTTCTATTGAATAGGTTTACAAATGAAATTACATAAAGAGGAACTTTGAACTTACAATAAAGAATTTCATGCGAAAGTATTAGTGTCAAAAAGAGATGCCTGTTTAGAAATACGTAGATGCATTAAATTTTCACATAAAGTATAAATGTAGATGATAAAGTATTAGTAACAGATTTTAGACATTCTTATAAGAAAACTGAAGGGCAGAACTCAGATCATTGGATCTCCAATACAGTGATCATTCCACTGTTCTCCATATTATGTTTAACATAATAAAATGAGTGGATATAGGAAAGAGGAGGGAGGGCAGAAGCAGAGAAGATAGGATGCAAGTGTTATAAAATGGCTGAAAATTATCCCAAGTAAAATATTTCTCTAATAGCTCCTACAAAAGTCACCAAACTAACCAGTCATATTTCTTTATAAAGTCGTTGAGAAAAAAATGAATTTTAGTACTGAGTACATCATAATCATAAAGTAGAACTACAGTAGTTAAGAACAGAGACATGTTGGACATGGCTTACAGATACCAGTTTTTCCTATAGTAAGTCTCCTTAAGAATACTTCATAATAAAAGGGGGAAAAAAAGATAAGAATGGTGTCAATATAAATGGTCTCGAAAATGCATGCAATTGTTTTAACAAGATAAAAACAAAGATCACTACAGGAAAAGTTTTTATCTTAAACAGAACTGGAACCCAAGGACATATAGAAAAATATTACCAAGTAAAAAATAGAGAAGACTTAGATGGGGAGGGTGGGAGGGAAGCATAAGGGAGGGTAAGGAGGAACCTATATGAATAATGTACATCAAAATGCATATATGGAAATGCCACAATGAAAAGCATGTCAGAATGAATCACATTAAGGTGTACATTAAAAATTTCCAATAAAAAAATAAAAGAATACTTCATAACATCTCACAGAGAACAACTCAGATTTTGATGTGAACCAAATTGTATGTGAACATAAAAAATAACACTGATTTTTCTCCCTTTTCTTGAAATAATGATCTTAATTTTCTCCCACTTGTATTTTTCAGCTTTCATCAGTAAGTTTTGTGTTTGTTTTCATCTTTCACTTTGTTCTTAACAGCTGTCAGTTTTCTGAAAACCAAGAAAACTTGACTTTTTTTTCTTCTGGCCCTTCAGTCTATTTTATTGACTTAGTCTGATTCTTTTTCTTTCTCTCTAAACACAATCACCAAAGAGCATCTGTTTATCTTGTTTCTACTATGTCCATTTTACTATTAAGATTTCTTTGTCCATACCATTGACATTATGTAATCTTCGAGTTGAAGCCCAGTTTGAGGGTAAATAAAAATGAAACTTTCACCTGATAACCGTAAACCAGCACTAGTCTTATGTACTGAGCCCGACTCTCACTTTTTTGGCAACTTCACACATTTATGGAGTCGTCAGATCCACAGACTCTAGGCTAAACGTTCCTATTTAGGTTGATGAGTCGTAAAATCTGATCTTGCTCTTCTTTAAATGAAAAACCATGTGCAGTATAACTTTCTGATAATAATCAAGCAATTCTCAAGTGTGTCTACATTATAAGTTGCATAGTCTATCTGTTACTGGCTCCTAAACTTTAAAATCTGTAAATCACTGTCTTGGGGTTCAAGATATTCTACTTTTTCCCACTTAGTACTAGAAACAGCTCATTTTGATGATAATAATAATGAGATTTTTCTGGAAAAATATTAATTTTCCTTCACTAAATAGAAGCTTCATATGCACAGATCAGATAGGGAAGCTCATAATTCAGTGCTTGGACAGTCATTGACATAGAAAATATGATTTTATAAGCCAACCTCATTGTTGTATCCTACATAATACATAAATAATAAGCTTTATGATATTATATGCAAACAAATGGTATTTTATACCTTTTATTGGTGTGCCGGGGCTGGAGTTTAGCTCAATTGGTAGAGTGGTCCTCCACACTCCTTAAGGGTCCAGGTTCGATCCTCAGCACCACAAAAATGGGAGAAAAACATGGCAATCCACTTCCAAAGCAATCTTGAAACAATCAGCCATTGAAAACCCTATGAGGGTTGCTATGAGTTGGACCCGACTCAACAGCACCTAACAACAACAACATTAATTAGTATCCTATGTGTTTTTGTAAAATTGTCCCCTGGAATTCAAAGCCTTCTCACATTTATAGATATAACATCATAACATATAAGTGAATTTAGCTATATCATTAATTAGTAAGTATATACAATATAACTATGGGGCTGGGATTTAGCTCAGTTGGTAGAGCGCTGTGCTGCAGTTTCTGAGGTCCCGAGTTCAATTTCCAGCACTGCAAAAATGGGAGAAGGACCTGGCAATCCACTCCCAAGGCAATCCTGAAACAGTCAGCCATTGAAAACCCTATGAGGGTCGTTATGAGTCAGATACCGCCTCGACGGCACCTAATAACAACAACAATATATCTATAAATACATGTGACATAAATATAAATAAATAAACATATCATAAACATAAGTTTAACTCTTCTTTTGAAAAGTTGATTTTCATCAGTTTGTATGAAATGTTGTTGTTGTTAGGTGCCGTTGAGTCGGTATCCGATTCATAGTGACCCTCTGTACAACAGGGAAAACACTATTGTCAGTGCTTCTCTGCTGTTCATAGGGTTTTGAATGGCAGATTGATTTTTGGGAGGGGGTTGCCAGGTCCTTCTCCCAAGCCTACAGCTTCCGGTGTTCCCAGGCGGTCTCCCATCCAGGTACTAACCAGGCCCGACCCTGCTTAGCTTCTGAGATCTGACAGGATTGGATGCCACAGGGCTACAGCTGCAGTCGATAATAGAGGTAGGTGATAGATAATAAAGATTGGTTATAGATAGGTAGATAGATAAAGTTGTTGTTAGGTGCCATCGAGTTGGGTCCAACTCATAGTAACCCTATCTACAACAGATGAAACACTCCCCAACACTGTACCATGCCTGGATCGGATGCCACAGGGCTACAGCTGCAGGCATATGAAATGTATGCAAATATAATTTCTTTATATTAACAATCTCATAGCCCAACATTTAGAAAAATTATCTTAAAACTTTAAACATATTCACCCATTATACATTTTAGGATTAAAAGTGGTTTTGTTTCTCCCACACACCCACTCACACCATTCATATTTGCATAATTATACAATGAACTCTTAATTGTTTAATTTCTATTCTCCATAAGCTACTCTATCTACAAAGGCTTGATTTTTGTATTCTAGTTTTAATTGTATGCCTTAATTCCCAGATATTTGATAAGCTAAGTAGAAATATTTATATTAACTATTTTCCAACTCTTGGTAATTTATCAAGATAAACACTATGTTACTAAGTTTAGGCATATTCATAGTGATTAATATCGACTGACGTGAAGAGCCTACTAAATAATTTAAAATTTCTGTTAGAAACTGAAAAGCCTGAAATATAGCGTATGCTTGCTCCCAAGATAGATCTCTTTATTGTTCCATTTAAACTTAAATCATGTTAAAGTTCAAGCCAAGGCTACATAGTGCCCTGGAGCCCATCAGACACCATCACTGGGCCAAGAAGTAACATGAAGTCTTTCTCCTTTATGTCAACCCAGAGCCTGTTTCCTGAGCCTCTGTCCATACAGAGTCGTTCCGTGCAGTTCCTCAGAGCCCTGTGGGAGAAGACACAGCGGGGGGGAGCCCATAGCTTTGAAACAGCCATGACCGAGTCCACCTTTCCACAGCAGAAGGTAAATGCACCTCTCCTTTCTGGGCATGTATTTTAAATCAAGATCCAAAATTGCCTTGAAACAGTTCGGGTTTTTGTTGTTTTGTTTTGTTCTGTTTTTTTTTTTTGGTTTTATTTTTTATTTTTTTATTTTTTGAGATAGGATCTCATTATGTAGTCCATGGTAGCCTTGAACTCTTTACTTTATCTTAGCCAAAAGGCTGAGAAGCCATAGCCTCTAATTCTTGATCCTCCTGCCTCGGCCTCCTGAGTGCTGGGATCACGGTGTGTATCACCATGCCCAGCCTTTTTCTTAATGGTTCATCTTTTCCTTCTTTCCTTTCCTCCTCTTATTATCAGAAAACACTTATTAAGTAGCGACTTCCAGAGCTTGCATAGTGGCACACATCTGTAATCCCAGGGCTTGGGAGACTGAGGCAGGAGGATGACAAGTTTGAGGCCAGCCTGTACGATAGTGAGACCCTGTCTCAAAAAAAGAAAAATGAATGACTTCCAGGTAGTGCCACCATGGATTCAAGATCAAGTGCTGTTGGTAGACAAGGCCACTGCCCTTTGAGGCCCACAGACTGACCTAGTGCAGTGCACTCAGACCACACAGAAACCCCTGCACCACATGAGACCCCATAAAACACATCACCAAAGACCAGACTCAAGGATGGAAAAGGGAAAAGCAACAGAGAACAGAGCTCCGGGACCTTTGGTTCTTTTCATTCCTTTCCGTCCTCCTTCCTCTCTTTCCCTTGTGTTCAGGACACATCACAAAGCAGGCAAATGGAGCGAGGCCAGGCAGGAAGAGAGGGTGGGACCAGGAGAGAATGCTCTGTGAGGTGGGCAAGTCTGATGAGAGACCCAGAGCCACTGAGGAGGCTGGGGTCAGGGCTCAGCTTCAGAGAGGGGACTGGGACCTTCTGGGCAGGCAGCTGCGCTGGGAAAAGACCAAGGTGCACAGCTGGCCCCATCCACTGGGTAGAGTGAAAGTGGCAGTGGGGGTCTCAGATTTTCCTGTGGGAAGAGTCACAGGCCCAGGTACACCACGGAATGATTAGAAGAAGCCAGACTGATGACAGGAAGTCTACTTAGGAGGCGAGAGTGTTCTCGGTAGGAAACAAAGATGCCGTGGTTTGAAAGCATTTTGAAGACACCGAGTGTCTCTCCAGAATTCCAAATGTTGGCACTTAAGCCCCGACTTATCACCATGTGATCCTATTAAGAGAGAGTGTGTTTAGGAAATGATTAGGTCATGACGGTTAATGGCTTTATAGAAGTGTTGGATGAGCCAGGCATGGTGGTGCACGCCTGTAATCCCAGTGCCTCGGGAGGGGGAGGCTGGAGAATCGCAAGTTCAAGACTAGAGACAGTCTGCATAATTTAGTGAGACACTGTCTCAAAAAAAAAAAAACGTGTTGGATGGAATTAACTAGATCTTCTTGTTCTTCTACCTTCCAACAAACGAGGAGGCAGTGTTTGAAGCACCATAATAGAAGCAAAGACCAGGCTGTCCCCAGACACCAAAAGCTGTTAATGCCTTGGTCTTGGACTTAGCTTCCAGAAGTGTGAGAAATGAGTTTTTATTGTGTAGGAATTACTCAGTGTCAGGTATTTTGTTTGGGCAGCGCACAGATTAAGACAGAAGGACACGAGCAAAAGTTGGAAGTTACAGGAAAAGGGTGGGTTGGAGAGATGTTGTTGTTGTTGTTATTGTTGTTAGGTGTTCTCAAGTCAGATCTGACTCATAGTGACCCTCATAGGGTTTTCAATGGCTGATTGTTTCAGGATTGCTTGGAGAGTGGGCTACACATCCTTCTCCCATTTGTGTGGCTACATTCTACCAATTAAGGAAGTCAAATCAGTAAGACTCAGTACCTGCTAAGCAAAATGGGAAAATCAAGGAAGACTCCAGGTGTGTCATTTGGCCAAATGGATGATAGCCTTATCCTAAAAAGAGATCCCACGGAGGAAGCTGAGAGAGGTGGGGGACAGGTAAAGCATGCTGGTTGGGTTAGTCAGCTTTTGGTCACTGTGGCTAGCGGGTGCTTGAGAAAAACAACTCACGAGGAGGGAAGGATTACTTTGGGCTCCAGATTTCAGAGGTTTCGATCCATAGTCAGTGGACCCTACTGCCTTGGGCCTGTGGTGTGGCAGGATATCGTGTCAGGATCACGTGGCAGAGGAAACTGCTTACATCATGGCAGCCAAGAGGCAGAGAGAGGAAGAGACCCAGGTCCCAGTGTCCCCTTCACAGGCGTGCCTCCAATGACCTGACTTCTTTTCACTCAGCCCCATCTCCTAAATGTGCTACCCGCTCCCAACAATGCCACAGCCTGGAAACCAAGCCTTTAAAACACAGGCCTTTTGGGGACATTTCACATCCAAACTATAGCACTGGTTTACATATTTTGACATACCAGTGTGGCCCTCACAACGAAAGCCACGGCTGGGGGGCTGGGGAGTCACAAGTGCACTGGAGGTCAGGGCATCGAGCTTGGTCCACCAAGGGGAGTGTGCGCATGGGGAGTGGAGAATGGGTCTTGATCTTTTCAAGTGAAAATTAGCAGTTTCTCTCTTTAAGCTCTTTCCGGACTCAGAAGTTCTGATGACTCTTATGTTGATTTTAAGAAATCTCAATAATAAGTTTTGGATGGCCTACTGGGGAAACCAGAGGATTCTGAGAGTATATGATCAGTCTCTGTCCTTATTTTACTTTTTCTTGTTGATGCACATATTGATGGGGTGTCAGGTGATGATTCAATACATGAGTACATGATGTAATATTCAAGTCAGGGAAAGTACCTTTATCTCCTCAAACATTTACCATTTTTTGTAATAAACAATATCCAAACATTCTTATTAGGTAAGGAGCTGAAAAACCCATAAACTCGACAGACCTTTGTTGGGAGAAGCACGGGGCTGTCTCTAGCAAAGGGAGAGCAGCCACCAGGGGAAGAAGGGGTGAGGCTTTTATGGGCTCTAGATGGGAGGGGGAAGGAATAATTGACGAATTGCATGGGGATAGGTAGGAAGCGGGTGTGCAGACAGTTCTGATAGGCCGGAGTAGTTGCCAGGCAGGGCAGACTTTGCAGTCAAAATTTTGGTGGGCTTTTTCAGACTGAGGTTAGTGGGTAGAAGGAGGCACCTCCTTATAGGGAGGAGACATCTTTGGCAGGTCCTGCACTAGCAGATCCTGGTCCCCATGGTAACCAGGACGCTATACCCGCCCTCTGGGAGCACAAAGTCCCACCATGGCTGTGCTGGGAGCCAAGCTCTGGAGGCACCAGAGACTCCAGCCTGGTGTGCACCTAGGGCTGTGCGGGACAGGGCGGTTCTGTCAGAGGAGAGGAGAAGCCCTGCGCCTGCCTAACAATTCTTTCTTCTAGTGTTTTTGAAATATATAGTCTATTATGTTTGTAGTTATAGCACCCTGGCACCCATCCCACATGATCTCAGAAGATAGGCAGGGTCGGCCTGGTTAGTCCTTGGATGGGAGGCCACCTGGGAATACCAGGTGCTGCAGGCTAAGGAGAAGGACCTGGCAACCTACTACCAAATCAATCCGCCATTGAAAAGCCCGATGAGTAGCAAAGAAGCACTGACAATAATGCTGGCCGTGGCATGTGTCGGGAATATTTTGTCTGTTGTACATAGGGTTGCTGTGAGTTGGACCTGACTCGACCTCCACTAACAACAACACAGTCTATTTTCACTATCTATAGTCACTCTGGGCTGGGATTTAGCTCAGTTGGTAGAGTGCTGCGCTGCAGTCTCTGAGGTCCCGAGTTCGATTCTCAGCACCACAAAAATGGGAGAAGGGCCTGGCAATCCACTCCCAAGGCAATCCCAAAACAATCAGCCATTGAAAACCCTATGAGGGTCGCTATGAGTCGGATACCGACTTGACGGCACCCAACAACAACAACATAGTCACTCTGGAACTGAGATTGAGCTCAGCTGGTAGAGCCTGCTCTGCAGTCTCTCAGGTCCTGAGTTCAATTCCCAGCACCACAAAAATGGGAGAAGGATGTGGCAACCCATTCCCCAGGCAATCCCAAAACAATAAGCCATTGAAAACCCTATGAGGGTCACTATGAGTCAGGTTGGAGGGCACCTAACAACAACAACATAGTCACTCATCTGTGCAATAGAACACCAAAACCTATATCTCTTGTCTAATTATAATTTAACCAACATTTTCCCTTTGTTGTATTATCAAGAGTAGGGAAGAAAATGCCAATACTAAATAAACTCAAAGGAGAAGCAAGTAGTAAATTAATCAAAACCTGTTACATTGTGAAACTAAGTATCTCAAGTGGTGATAAATTGCAACAGCATGAGAAATGGCTGTGTCTAATCAAAAGCTTATTTATAAGGGACTTGAAGACACTAAAGATGTTTCCAACTATTTCATCACCATTTTTTTGGCTTTGGTTTAGGAATTTGATGCACAATATTTTTTAAAAACGGAAATATCACAATTGCATCAGCATAAAGTAAAATGGAATTCTTCACATATTTCATTCAAATTTTCAACTGTTCTATCAAGTTTAAAGACAATGCCTC
>VMDO01030083.1:0-21773 GCA_007922755.1 Pedetes capensis | reverse complement strand
GTCAGTGGAATTTTAATGGGTATTGCATTAAATCTATAGATTGCTTTTGGTAGGATAGCCATTTTTACAATATTAATTCTCCCTAACCAGGAGCAGGGGAGGTCTTTCAATTTTTCAGTGTCCTCTGCTATTTCTTTCTTTAATGTTTTGTAATTTTCCTTGTAGAGATCTGAAGGGTCTTTGGTTAGATTGATTCCAAGGTATTTAATCTTCTGGTGGGCTATCATGAATGGTAGTTTTCCTGAAATTTCCTTCTCTTCATGTTTGGAATTGGTGTAAAGAAAAGCTATTGATTTTTGTGTGTTAATTTTGTAGCCTGTAACTTTGCTGAAGGAGTTTTCTGGTTGAGGTTTTGGGGCCTTTCAAGTATAAAATCATATCATCTGCAAATAATGATAATTTGACCTCTTCCTTGCCAATCTGTATCCCTTTGATTTCTTTCTCTTATCTGATTGCCCTGGCCAGAACTTCAATTACTATGTTGAATAGAATAGGAGAGAGAGGAAATCCTTGTCTTGTTCCAGATCTAAGAGGAAATGGTTTTAGTTTTTCTCTATTTAATATAATGTTGGCTGTAGGTTTGTCATAAATGGCTTTTATGAAATTAAGGTATTTGCCTGTTATACCTATTTTCTCCAGTGTTTTTATCATGAAAAGGTGTTGCACTTTATCGAAGGCCTTTTCAGCATCAATTGAGTTGATCATGTGGTTTTTGTTTGTCAGTTTCTTGATATGTTCGATTATATTAATTGATTTCCGTATTTTAAACCAGCCTTGCATCTGTGGTATAAATCCCACTTGGTCATGGTGAATAATCTTTTTCATATGCTGCTGTATTCTGTTTGCCAGAATTTTATTGAATATTTTTGCATCTAGATTCATAAAGGAGATGGGTCTATAATTCTGTATCTTAGATGAATCTTTTCCTGGTTTATGTATCAGGGTGATGGTAGCTTCATAGAATGTATTTGGGAGTGTTCCCTCCTTTTCTATTCTTTGGAATAATTTGAAGAAGACAGGTATTATATCTTCTTTAAAAGCTTGGTAAAATTCTGCCGTGAATCCATCAGGACCTGGGCTCTTCTTTGTTGGGAGACTTTTAATAAACTTTTCTATTTCTGTATAGGTAATGGGCTTGTTTAAGTCAATTGTGTCTTCTGGGGTTAGTTTTGGTAGGGCATATGTGTTAATAAATTTGTCCGTTTCTTCTGCATTTTCATATTTTTTGGAATAGTCTATCATAGTAATCCCTGACAATTTTCTGTATTTCGTTGGAGTCGGTGGTTATGGATCCATTGTCTTTCATAATCCGTACTACAACCCAATACACAAATGGGCAAAGAAACTGAGTAGACAGTTCTCAAATGAAGAGGTCCATAAAGCCATGAAACACATGAAAAAGTGCTCAATATCCCTAGCCATTAGGGAAATGCAAATCAAAACAACGCTGAGATTTCACCTTACACCAATAAGAATGGCCAAGATCAATAAAACAAACAACAACAAATGCTGGCGAGGTTGCGGGGAAAAGGGAACACTTTTACATTGTTGGTGGAGCTGTAAATTGGTGCAACCACTGTGGAAATCAATATGGAGGTACCTCAGAAAACTAAAAATAGATCTACGATATGACCCAGCTATAACACTATTGGGAATTTACCCAAAGGGAGATGGGTCATCACACCACAGAGACACCTGCATGTCCATGTTCAATGACGCGCTTTTCACAATAGCAAGGATATGGAATCAACCAAAGTGCCCTACAACAGAAGAATGGATAAAAATCTATGGTATATATACACATTGGAATACTACTCAGCAATCAAGAAAAATGCAATAAGGTCATTCCCAGCAGAATAGATGGAATTACAGAAAATTATTTTGAGTGAACGAACTCAAGCTCAGAAAGAGAAACAACACATGTTCTCACTCATATGAGGGAGCTGATTCAAAATTACAAGAAGGAAAAATCCTATTCAAAGGTGGGATCATAATAAAAGGGGAGGAGATAAGAATGATATCAATATAAATGGACTAGAAATCGCATGTAATTGTTCTAACAAGATAAAAACAAAGACCGCTATAGGAAAAGTTTCCATCTTAAACAGAACTGGAACCTAAGGACATATAGAAAAATACTACTAAGTAAAAGATAGAAAAGACTTAGATGGGAAACTTAGATGGGAAGGATGGGAGGGGGGAAACATAGGGGAGGGTAAGTGGTAACCTATATGAATAATTTTTATCAAAATGCATATATGAAAATGTCACAATGAAAACCATGTCAAAATGAATCACATTATGATGTACATTAAAAGTTTCTAATAAAAAATGATACAAAATATACTGCCTTAAAGGACAACATTTTAGACTTCTTAAAGGACAACCATACAAACTGTGATTTTTGAGGATTTTTCCTAGGTTTTTGCTATTTCAATTCAAGTGGAAAAGAAGGAAATGATTTTTTTACACAAAATTTCATGTTTGTTGTTGTTAGGTGCCATCAAGTTGAGTCTGACTCATAGCAACTCTTATAGAATTTTCAATGGATGATTGTTTTGAGAGTGGATTGCTACATCATTCTCCTATTTTTTACAGTGCTGGGGATTAAACCCAGGTTCTCAGAGAGTATGGAGCAGCACTCTACCAACTGAGCTAAGCTTCAGCCCCAGATAGGTAGGTAGGTAGGTAGATAAATAGATCTAACTTCTGCTTTTAGGAAGATGAAGTACATATACTTTTTCTCACTCCTACCACTAATCCTTTTTAATATATAAAACACATGAGGAGATTTTGAAAGGTAAAAAGGAGAGAGAAGACCAGCTAGGGTCCTGAGTCCCTCAGAGAGGGCAGAGCAGCACTCTACCATCTGAGCTAAACCCCAGCCCCAAAATTCCTGTATTTATTGTGTTCTACATGATGTTTTGAAATATGTATACATTGTCCAAATCAACATAATTAACATACACATTACCTCTTATGCTTATCATGGTAGGAAGATCTGGTTGTGACAAGTATCATCCCACTGATCACCAGAGTTGATCTGGCTGAGCTGGCTGGCTAGCAAGTATCCCCTTCCTCCTTCACCATGCTAGATGCATCCCTCCAGAAGCTACTTACTAGGTGGAAGAGAATAACCTTCTGGATAGAAGAGGAATGTCCTTCAGTCAAGGTTATAGGAGATGTTGGACTTCTCTGGGAAAACTCCAAACAGGAAACAGTTTCCAATGGAGTCTTTCAGCTATGCATGGCTAGGCTCTATTACACTGTCAGCCCTACATAAGCAGAAAAGGCAGGTTGCATCCCAAGGTGTGACTTAACTGGTGATCACCCTTCCAACACTGTCTCCAACACCACTTTCTCTCTCTCTGGAAATGAGCATGGCACAGCAAGTTCCACATGGTTACCAGAAAGAAGTTGGGTGATATAGTATGCAGAGTTCTAAGAGGACCCCCAATGAACTCTGCTTCCTGCTGTTAAGTGTAGTCATGAGCTGTTAGCTTTCTTCTAACACAAGACAAGAGAAATGATGAGACATCACTTCTGAAATGAGGTAGTCAAAGACTGTAACTGCCATTGGCTTAAATGCTCTCTTTGGCTCTTTTCATGGCTTGCTCTGATGAAGAAAAACCTGCCGTACTGTGAGCTGACCTATTGGGGATCCACACATCAAAGAACTAAGCATGGCCTCCAGGCAGCAGCCAGCAGAAAATGAGGCCATCATCCAACTGCACCACCCATGTAAGTGTGCAAGGAAAAGAATCCACCACAGTGGAGCTCTGACATGACTGCATCTCTGGGTAATACCTTGATTACATCTGTAGGAGCCACTGAACAGAAGACTCAGCTAAGCTATGCTGAGTTCTTGCCCCACAGTAATTGTGAGTTAATACGCATTGTTGTTTTAAGGCACTAAGTTTTGGGCTAATTTGCTTCTAATATGGACTTGCTTGAGGCAACTAATGAGCTGCTTCCAAATACTCTCTCTTTTTTTATTTAAGTAGGTACAAAATAATCTGTTTGTGCTTTTTCTAGTCTTCCAAAATGCACTTTTTGTGGAGGGTGTGGAAGATATATTTGACTCATGTCCACTGCTGTGTGATAATGAGAAATATAAATTTGGTCTTTGTCCTTAGTTTCTGGCACAAAACTCCTATGGCTTTTTGAATTTTCTCAGAGATAACTATGCTTGGCATATCTTTTGTTATTCATAACAAGACCCTTTCCTCCATAATAAGGAAATAAAGGAAGGCCTTCAACTAGATAGATTTACATAGTGGCTGCAACAATGGTCTTAAACATTAAAAAAAATCATAGGCATAGCAGTGTTGGATAATATTTCATTCTATTGTACATAGGTTTGCTATGAGTGGGACCAACTTGATAGCACCTAACAACAACAGTAGAGTTCTGTGAGTTGTTACAGTAAATTATTGAGCATTGGGGTAGAGGACAACTAAGAACTCAGTTTGTGGTCACCTGGGCAGAAATGTGAGTAGACTGGGTAACCTGTCTGCAACTGTCACTGAAAGTGTTAGAAGTCTTATAGAACTAAGCACTTAATTTGTGGGTTCTGGACTAACTTTGAATACTTAGTGTGAGAACTGAATTGAAATATTAGAAAACAGTTGGTGTCAAAGAATTGGAGATTTGGTTGTTGGTATTGGAAAAGATATTCCATGTTTTTTATCAATAGGAAGAAAAAATTCTTTAACCCTTGCCATATGTACTTGGGCAAATCACAAAACTGTTCTGAATTTCAGTTTTCAAAATTCTTCTCTGGAAGAAGTTACAACTTGGAAATATATATGTGATCAAGAAGTTATTGGGCTGGTTGCTTTTGTTTTCATTATTTTCATTACTATCATTGTCAGGTAGGATTTCTATTTTCTTTTATTTACTGAGGAATTTTTTGTTATTACCAATAAAATAATGATACCATCAGAAAATATTTCTAAAATCTCTGTACTATTTCCCTTTTTTATGTAAATGATCAAGGGAACAATAATGTCAGGAAATGAGTCATAAGTGAGTTACAACATTTGATAGTGTTTTTCAAATAAGGTAAATGAATCCAGAAAGAGGCAGAAACTATTGATGTTTCCATAATATTTCCAAAGAGTCTCTGGAAGGTAAATATAGTATTTTCTGAAAATTTTTGAGTAGAAATAGTGAGTGCTGAGGACTTCTCACTCTGTCCTACATAAAGAAGTATGCCACCATCTCCTCATTTCTATCTTAAGCCTTAAGTTTATATTCTTTATAGCATTTCTTATAATTAAAGTTATCTTGCTTATCATTATTTCTTCACTTTGTGACTTATTTCTTACCAGTATGTTAGTTTTATGAGAGCAGGAACCCTATATTTTATGTTCCTCACTTTTTAGTATCCAGAACAATTCCTAGGACAAAAAAATGCAATAAATGATTATGAAATGAATGAATGAATGAATGGCGATGTCATAAAAATTTAAAGACAAAAATATACAGACTTAGGATCTGAGGAAAGAGGAGAGGAGTGAAATAATCCTCTCACTTCAGAACTGCTTAGAACAACAGTAAGTAGGTATATTTGACATGAAATGGCCATTTGTTCCATTGATCATCAACCATGTCCTTTCTTTGAAATCAGAATGGAACCTCTCAACCATTTGCTCTAAAGTTGGAAGAAGCAGAGATAGTGTTTAAGATGAGTTATTCTAGACTATCTGATTGTCTCCTTGAATTCTATAAAATGGATAGCTTTAAGATATACATTCCCTCATCCCAAGTCATGCTCCACAGGAAAAGGGAGGAAAGACAGTTCCCGTAATTTCTCACTCTACAGCCATGCCACCCTGGTGTCTGATCCTGTTAGAACTTGGAAGCTAACCAGGGTCGGGCCTTGTTAGTCTTGGGATGGGAGACTGCCTGAGAATACTAGGTGCAGTAATTGTGGGAGAAGGACCCAGCGGCCCACTCCTGATACAGTCAGCCATCAAAAACCCAAAGAACAGCAAAGAAGCACTGACATGTTGCCGGGCCTGGCACAGTGTCTGGGAGTGTTTCGTTCTGCTGTACAGAGAGTCACTATGAGTCAGATGGACTCAGCACCTAACAACAACAGTAATATCTCAGACCACTGTGCACAGGGACATTGTCATGCCCAAACAGACTCCTTTCCTCGGCTGATATGAAAGATATTCTGCATTCTGATGAAGCTCTGGATGTCAGGGCCCACCATGAAAGTGAGCATACCCTCCACATTCAAGGACTAAACTGTATTGAACAATTCTGTGCTCCTACTGGATTCTAGAAACCAAAAGATATCATCCCTGGTGGAGAACTGTGGGGGATCATAACACCTAGTGCAGCTGTGTGTGGAGGTGTGTGGGGTGATGAGGTCATCATGCTATTTGCCACCACTGTCCCAGCCACCCCCATACTCCTGTCTCTTCTATGTCTAGATGGATATAACATAGCCACATATTCAGAAAGGTCCAGCTTATCTGCATCACTACAGACATGCCATCTTTGCTTTTCACATCTTGGGCTACATCACCACTATAGGGTAAAAATGACTGAAATTCTGGAATGATTTGGTAGATCTAAATAAGAGATGACTTATTCCCTTTTCCCTGGATAAAGACCCTTACATTACAGCAATCCTCATAGTTACTTAACACTAGCATACAACATTTTGTTATACAAAATAAAGTGACATTCCTTGATTTGATGGAATAAGATTTTTGTACCCATTCTATAGGCATTTTGTTCCATGAGAAATGTTTATCTGAGTGTCATCCTGAGACAGCAACAAGATATGAAGAACAGTGTAGGCATAGTCTTTGACATCTTTCAAACCTGAATTTATGTTACATTTCTGTGCCTTACTGCCTATGAGATCTTAGGAAATTTAGTGAATATTTCTGAACTATTTGCTGTTAATATAATGAGGGAAGTAGGATTCATATCAAGGAATTTGGGGGAAGCTATTATGAGATGACCCCCATGAGGGGGTCTGTCAACCTGTCATGCTGTGGGGACTTGTGTGTTGCTGTGATGCTGAAAGCTATTCCATGGTATTTCAGATACCAGCAGAGCCACACATGGCAGACAGTTTCGGGTGAGCTTTCAGATTAAGACAGACTAGAGAGAAGGAGCTGGCAGCCCACTCCCAAAACAATTAGTCATTGAAAACCTCATGAATAGCAGAGAAGCACTATATAGTGAAATATAGTGCTGGAAGATAAGCGTCCCCCTTTAGGCTAGAAGGCTTTCAAGAGACTGAGAAAAGTTGCCTCCTCAAAGTAGAGTTGACATTAATGAAGAGAATGGAGTAAAGCCCCTGGAACCTCTTTTTCTTGATGTGGCACAAGTCAAAATAAGAAGAAACATAATGGCTGCAACATTGGGCTCAAACATAGAAAGATCATATGCATGGCACATGGTCTGGTAGAGCTTCATTCTGTTGTACATAAGGTCTCCAGGAGATGAATTTGACTACATGAAACCCAACAACAACATCATGAGATGAGGTCAACGGGAACCCCTAGCCCTGTACCTAATAAATGATAGCTTCTACTTTCTAGCTATTAGTACTGGTGGGTTAGAATCAGCTTAGGGTAGAGTCAACCCTGCAAATCGTCTCCCCCTGGCATCAGACAATCTCCTGTTCTGAATGTGACTCTCCAAGTTCATTTTGGTCTCTTTGGAGAGAATGACACAGTGACAGTCATAAGAGCTGTGCGGTGCTCAGAAGAGCATTCCAGTTCTCCCTAAGGCCCGGCCACTTCAGTATCCATAGGGAAGCTTTCTAATCAAAGTTTGTTCCTATCAACTCTTACAATAAATTCCAATCACTGAAATGTTCTGTTATCTTAATTCCTTTGCCTCTGAAAAATGGGTAACTTGAATTTATAATAATTTCGACATTGCTGTAGTTGAATCTGAACTATTCCCCAAAGGTTCCTATTCTAAAGGCTCAGTCCCCGGATGGGTGCTACAGGACAGAGATGGAATCTTTCTGAGGCAGGACTTAGTGGTAGGTCTTCCAGCCATGGAAGATCAGAGTATACAATGAAAAAGAACAGTGGGGCCCCATGCCTTCCCCTTTTCCTCTTTCACTTTTCCACCATGAAGAGAATGACTCAGTCTACCCTGTACCCCTTCCGTGATGTGTGGTCTTTTCATGAAACCAAAGGCAACAGACCCCTCAGTCATGGGCTGGATCCTTCAAAAACAGTGAGTCAAAATAACCTTTTTCTCTTAATAAAAAGTTGACTGGATGGGTGCGGTGCCACATGTCTGTCATCCCAGTGACTCAAGAGGTGGAGGCAGGAAGATCACATGTTCAAAGCCAGAGGCAGCTTGCATAATGTAGTGAAACTCTGTTTCAAGATAATAAATAAATAAAAAGTGGCTTAAGGCACAGCTTAGTGGTAGAGTGCTATCAAAGCATACATAAAGCTCTTAGTTCAACCCCCAAGTACTGCCCACTCCAAAAGCTGATTATCTCTGAAGTGTTAGTTACATTTATGGAAAACTAACACAGACATTAAACAGTTTTCTTAGTTCAACGTTTTCAAGTTATTTACCCTGTGGCAGGTAATGAACTGGCTAAAGAGCTGACAAACATGGCTAAAACATAGTCCTCATCCTCAAGTCTTTCAAAATAAAATATAAAAGACAGGACTATAGATAATCAGCCTGCAAGCATACCACTGTGGCATCCAATCCCCTTAGATCTCAGAAGCTAAGCACAGTTGGGCCTAGTTAGTACTTGGATGGGAGACTGCCTAGGAACACCAGGTGCTGTAGGCTTGGGAAAAGGACCCAGCAACCCACTCCCAAAAAACAATCAGCCATTGAAAACCCTATGAATAACAAAGAAGCACAGACAATAGTGTTTTCGCCTGTTGTATGTAGAGTTACTATAAGTCAGACACTGACTCAGTGGCACCTAACAACAACAACAATAATCAATTAGAAGAACATGTGAAGAATACAGAGAAGTGTACTTAGAGTATCATGAACTTGGTGTAACAATCAGAGTGGGCTGAGAATGAAACTACTCATTATCGACCACTTACATGATTTCCACACAACCCATAGCATACAGATTATTGAATTCATTTCACAAATGAGGAAACCGAGGTGATAGTTCTAAATCCAGTGGCTGAGTTAAGAGTAAGGCAGGTAGGTGAGCGCAGAATAAGTGTTAAGACCACTTAGTGACTGCTTGGCAGACAGAGCCTGAGCCTTAATACCCAGCTCCCCTGTACCTCCTGCCTGCAGTCGTAGCCCTGTGGCAACCCAGCCCGTCAGATCTTGGAAGCTAAGCAGGGTCAGGCCTGGTTAATACTTGAATGGGAGGTTAGTACTTGGATGGGGGACTGCCTGGGAAAACCAGGTGCTGGAGACTTGGGAGACAGACCTGACAACCCACTCCCAAAAATCAATCCATCACTGAAAACCCTATGAACAGCAGAGAAGCACTGACAATAGTGTTTCATCTGTCGTATGTATGGTTGCTATGAGTCGGATACCAACTCAATGGCACCTAACAACAACAATTGTACCTCCTATGTTTCCTCTGCAGTGACTTCTGCATCAAAACCTAAAAAGTCCATTAACATTCCACAGAAAGGAGTGTCTTCAAACACTCCATTGTGAGTGCTAGTAATAATATGGTATTTATGCTTTCTCTTGCCAACCGTATTAAAATTGATGCATTTACTGTGCATTTTTATTCCTTCTCTAGATCTGGTTGGGACAGAGGGGTTTGTTTTAATTGGTTTCTATATTAGAGTTTATGTATCATTCTGGAATCACCTAGAGAACCATTGGTGTTATAGGTACAATACAAATGCTAGTCATTAATCATGATAAAACCCCCATGAGCAATTAAGCAATGTAAAGTTATGAGTTGGGGAGTCTATGAAAGAATCTGAAATAATTCAAATCATGATGGAATTCCATTATTAGCAGCTGCTGGGCTATTCTCAGTAATACATAACACTGTGCTCATTTTTACCCTAGCTGTCCTTCTACACCACTCTATTTTGACAGGCGAAAGCAATTAAAGTCACTGTTTTGGAACTTGGTTTATCTTCTTGCCTGCTCCTCCTTCTCATCTTCTCTCTCCATCCAATCTGTCATTAGCACACACAACACAGTGCTCTGGCCTTGAATTGGCCTCAGCGGAGCTAAAGAGAGAGAGAAAGAATTTCTAGGAAAGCAAGGGACCTATCACAGGATGTAAAGGACTTAGAAGTAGCATACATGGGCTCTAGAGGCTGCCTGGGCTTTCTGGCATTTAAAGGTTTATGCACAGCAGTGACTTAACCACAAGCACAAGTGTGCATACTCTTATAAGGGCCAAGATCAACAAAGAAGCAGAAGGTGGACCATTGGAAAAACGAGGGAGGATTGCAACATGCTCAAAAAAGACAGCTTCCAACTCTAAATAAATCCTGAAAGCTTGGGCTAAACAAAGGCATATGGAAAGGAGTGACTTTCAGGGCTATATCAAGGTTCTTTCTCAAGTTTATGAAGTGATGTGGTGCACACACAGACAAAAATAGGCTTCTACAGCAAGAACCTTGATACACTGAGGTGGGTGTTAGAGGGGCAAGCCATAGTATTTGGTTGAGCTCATTTGAGCACCATAATCTTGACTCTACTAGGCGTTTTCTGAAAGGTACACTATAGCTCGGGGTATCAGTCAGTGGTAGAACACTTGTTTAACATGCACAAGGCCCTGAGTTCAATCCCCAGCATCATCCACCAAAAAGCCTAGCTATATTTTTAATATCTAGAGGGAGAGGCTGACCTTGCTTTAAAACTATTTTCAAGTTCTTTAAATGTACAAATTCTAAATATATAGTTTTGATTCATATATATATATGTACATATATATGTATATATATATACGTATATATATGTATATATATATGTATATATATATGGATATATATATATATATATACATATATATATATATATATCCACATATGTATACATGGGGCTCAGGGTTAATTCAGTTGATAGAGTGATGCTCTGCACTCTCTGAAGCCTGGGTTTGATCACCAGCACCACATTAAAAAAATAGGAGAAGGACTTGGCAGCTCACTGGTGAAACAATCCTGAAATAATCAGCCATTGAAAACTCTGTGAATAGCAGAGAAGCACCGACATAGTGCCCAGTATGGCACAGAGTCAAGTAGTATTTTGTTCTGTTGTACACAGGGTTGGTATTAGTTGGACTTGACTCATCTACACTATATATATATATATATATATATGTGGTAGTCTTCAGATATATATATATATATATATATCCCGAAGCCATACATAAATATATATATATGGCTGGGATTTGGCTCAGTTGGTAGAGCCCTGCGCTACAGTCTCTGAAGTCCCAAGTTCAATTCCCAGCACCGCAAAAATGGGAGAAGGGCCTGGCAATCCACTCCCAAGGCAATCCTGAAACAGTCAGCCATTGAAAACCCTATGAGGGTCACTATGAGTCAGATACTGACTCGATGGCATCTAACAACAACATATATATATATATATATATACATATATATATATATGCACACATACACGTAAATATACATACACAAGCACACACACACACACACACACACACACACACACCCTATATAATCACCACCCCCATAAAAGCACACATTTTCATTATTCCCAATGGTTTTCTATCTCCTCCTCCTTGGGGCTCTTTACCAAATGATATAATAGAGTTGATAAGATTTTTTGAGAAATAAGTAATCTCACATTCATCAATGGTAATAGAGAAAGAAATAATATAAACTTCTCAGATAATCCTGCTATTTGTTTTATTTTTGTTTGGTTGATTTTATATCACTCTCAAGATTCTTTTGTTTAGGAAATCCATAGCCATTCAAATATTTATTCGTGGTTCTTTCTTTTCACCTGTTTCTGAGTTTCTATACCAGAGAGTGAGTTTGTTGTATTAAGACTTCTATCAATGAGTTTGATGCTTTTGTTCAAAATGAATTCCTTAAAATCTAAGCTTTTTAACTTGATTTGGATGAAAAAAAGTCATTTTCTGTATGTTGCTGTTGTTGGGTGCCGTGGAGTAAGTGTTCTACTCATAGTGACCCTATATACGACAAGCAAAACACTATTGTCAGTACTTCTCTGCTACTTATAAGGCTTTCAATGGCTGATGGCTTTTTGAGAGTGGGTTGCTGTGTCCTTCTCCCAAGCATAGAGCACCTGGTGTTCCTAGGCGGTCTCCCACCCAAGTACTAACCAGACCTGACCCTGCTTAGCTTCTGAGATCTGATGGGATTGGATACCACAGTGGTACAGCTTCAGGCTACTTTCTCTATATAATCATCAAAGTACTGATACTGTGAATGGAATGTGTCTCTCTCACCCATAGCCTGACTACTGTTTTTTCTGGGTCACTTATGACAGTCACATCCTGTCTGTAGAATCAACATTTTTAATGCCTCCTATGGTGATGAGTAACATTTTAAACCTCTTTTTTCAGGTAGCCTCACTTTCTGCATTGATCTTCCATTTTCAGAGTGCCTAAGATACCCTGTGTGATTACATTAAATACCCTTGATCCATCTCATGCCAACAACTCCCAATGATAAGGTAATTATTTGATGGCAATAACATGTATACTCAAAGGGTGAAGATTAACTCATTTAACTGAAGTTATATATTTCATTAGATAATTTAACATACATTAAATCCACAGACATATGAAGAAGGTTTTCTTGTTGGCTTCATCCAATACATGAAGTATAGGACACTTCAGAGAGCAATTCTGCCAATACAGGCAGAGCTGGCATTTAAAGCCAAGCATTTTCATTCCAAATCCTATTTATGTTTTATGTATAAATATTCTCTGCTATCTACAGACAGAATAAATGTTGGAGGTCATAAATCTGGCTGAATGAAATCAATCTGCCTTCTTTAATTCTGCTGGTTGTTGGTAGATGCGTTTTGCTATTCTTGCTGTTTGTTTTGCTATTATTATTATCATTATTATTATGGTTTTGTTTTTGCACTATGTGAGGATAAAATGTATGGGACAAAGTGTTTGTGGCAGCACTAGGGGGGATCAAAGGAAACACAGTTGTGGACACAAAAACTCTACACCACACTGTTATCTCTCCTCCTCAATTAAAAATGTATCTTGATTAAACTGGCACAATAATCAGGTTACTTAGCCCTTCCATTGTGTTTTTATCTTCCATAGACAAAATTAAAAACTTATAACTAAGCCTAAAGAAGTCTACTCCACCCACGCACTCTCCAAGTCTATTCTCTAGCCCACCAGACCTTCTTTCACTTCCTCAGACCATGAGCTGCTTCTCACTTCCAGCCTCAGTGCAAGTTTTCTTCTCTCTGTAGGACAATTCTGTGTCCACTTTATTCAGCAACACCTTACACTTACACCTCACTGCCTTTGAAAAAATCCCCCTTGTGATTGGATAGCTCTTCCTGGTGCATTCTGGGCTCTGCATGAATTTTACTGAATCAAAATCACTTGGTAGGTATGGAATAACATGGGAAGACAGGTGCAGAGGGTGAATCTGCCTGTGATTTTTAGAAGATGAGTAATGCTAAGATTGGACATTTGACAGAGTGAAGTATATCTTGAGTTTTTATTCTTCACTTTGAGCTACTTCCTTCCTCTGAGGACTAACCCCTTAAACTCACTAAACCCAGACAGTATTTCATCCCTCATGATTTAACAAATATGTGTTATGCATGCTGGTGTCTGGCATAGTTTCAGGTGATGAGGATCCAGCAGTGAACAAGGCAGGTAAACACAGCCCTACCATTATGGGGTTTAGACGTAGTGAGGAGATAAACTATGACCAAATGAGTAAATGAACATATCATTTTAGGTAACAGCAATTGTTATAAAAATAAAGGAGTGAGGGGGAAAAATTGGTTGGTGTGGAGTCACCTGGGCCACTTCTAATGATATGAGAAAGAATAAAATATGATATGAGAAAGAAAACGCGAATTAAACCACACCAAGCTCTGGCTCCTTTAGACTCAGGAGTTTATATTCCTCACTGCCCTGATCAAAGACTAGGATTGCACTCCCTTATCTACAGAATTTCAGGAGCTCCTCTCTTGGAACCCAGAGGTGCTGTAATAAATCCCTCCCCATAGTGACAGAGCCCCTGGTATCTAAAAGTTATTTCTTCAAAGATTTGTGGTCAAGGACTTTGTGCTTTCTGCTTGGATTGCTAGGTAACACCTGCAGACTGTTCAATGCAACCAATCAGAGAACAGCACACAGACCCCTTTGTCCACTAGTCTCTAAGTCCTATAAAAGGGACAGGAAAAAATAATTTGGGGCACACAGCTGTTTGGGGACCAGAAAATCTGCTGTGTTTCCACCGGCAATGAAGCCCCTTCCTCTAACTAACACTAGTATTTGGGAGATTCTTTCTCTCTGGTGGCCCTTGCTTCCTGTTATACAAACAATGATTAGAGAAGGCCCTTCTGAAGAAGAGAGAAGTGATCAAGACCTGGAGATTTACGAGGATGAGAGCCATGAAAATATGTGGGAAAGACCATTCCAGACAGAGGAACCAGCAAAGTAAAACCTCCAAGAGAAAAGTGGATGGGGTATCACACAGGTTCCACCACAGACACAGATCCTTCTATTCCATATGTACCTAGAAAGAAAAGAGAATTTTATGTGCTGCAAACTAGCTGCAGCCTAAGATCCAGGGGTTCCCAAAGGCAGATGAGGAGTCAGAGATGGGTAACAGACACAGCAGCTTGGAGGCAGTATGAATCTGTTCCGTTTATTTCCAGATAGCCCAGCCTTTCTATACAGGATTACAATTCACTAAATCTTATGAAAGGTCAGAAAAAGCATAAGGAAGTTGGTTGCATTTATGGATTACATCAAAGTTTTGTCAAGAATCACCTGATCAAATTGTCACATGAGTGTCAGGTGGTGATCAACGTGGAAGAGGAACTCAGAGACAAATTGTGTTTATTTCAAAGAGATAAAGCAAGACGACCTGAGCATCTACACTTCCTGTAACAATTGACTATTCTTAAGTTTATGCAGGAATTCGGGTGGTTAACTGTCACCTGTGTGTCACCCCATTGAGTCCATTGTTATGACAAATGGGTGCTTTATCAGAATGATTTGCTTACTGTAGAGCTGTGGGTACAAAGGCTTTTGTTTGTGTTGACTTAAGGAGTTTATGATGTTGGAAGTCATTCAGGAATTTCCCATTCAAGAAAGCCTGCAAGGGAGGCTTGTCAACTCCTAATCTGAATTAGCATTGTCCACAGAGCCAGAAGATTATATATTTACATCTATTACTTGTTTTTCATTAATATCTCCCAGAAATCTACAATAGTGACCAATTAAACTTTAAGAAAAAGAAAAGATGAGGTTCCAAGTCCCTTTCCATAAAGAGATCTTTTGGAGGTACTCTTACCCTCTTGGCAGACTTTCCCTCTGAGGCAAAAGGTACTTTTTCCCTTTATGGTAGATTTTCCCTTCGATGCCTTTATTAAAGATACTCTTCCTCATGTGGGGACTCTGTTTACCCATCATGAGTGGATCTGGGCATGGCATATGGCAAAGAATTAGCTTACACCATTGGAGGGCCTGGCTGGGTAAGTCTGGAATCCACCTGGAAACTTTCTTCAGGGAAACCTCAGCTGTGCCCTCAGGCCTTTCAACTGATTGGATCAGGCCCTGGCAGATTATCAAGGCTAATCCCCTTTACTTAAAGCCAACTGATATAGATGTTAATCATATCTACAAAATACATTGGAAACATAGGGATTAATGTTTGATTGAATAGCTGAAGACTACCATCTAGCCAAGCTGACAAAGTCAAAATGGGATGCCATACAGTGAGAAGAACTGTTAAAAAACAAAGCAAAACAAACAAAAAGAACAGTAAATTCAGAGTGAAGCAAACAACGGACAGTGATGAGAGAGGAATGAGGTAGAAGAGGTGTTTAGGAGCAAGATCACCAATAGCTTTGAGGTCGTGGTAAGGAGTTCATATTTTGTCCCAAGAGAGATGAAAAAATGTTGGAGGACTCTGAATAACAGGTGACACAGGCTAAGAAATTATATACATGAGGGTGATCAAAAGATATGGTGAATGTTTAAAATTTTTAAAAAATTACAGTAAGAATTTATTATGGAACTGCTTCAGAAGGTGGTAAGAATGATTGGATAAGTGTGTTTGAAACCAGTAATAGGATTTTGAAGGGGACTAATGACAATGTGCTACTTACTGCAATTTTTTTTTTATTTAAACATTTGTTCTCTCTATATATTTATATATTATATATATACATATTATATATTTATATGTAATATATATACATATTATGGGAGAAGCCGTAGCCCTGTGGAATCCGATCCTATCAGATCTCGGAAGCTAAGCAGGGTCGGGCCTGGTTAGTACCTGGATGGGAGACCGCCTGGGAACACCAGAAGCTGTAGGTTTGGGAGAAGGACCTGGCAACCCCCTCCCAAAAATCAATATGCCATTGAAAACCCTATGAACAGCAGAGAAGCACTGACAATAGTGTTTCCCCTGTTGTACAGAGGGTCGCTATGAGTCGGATACTGACTCGAAGGCACCTAACAACAACAACAACAACAATTATGGGAGAAGGACGTGGCAACCCACTCCCAAGGCAATCCCGAAACAATCTGCCATTGAAAACCCCATGAGGGTCTCTGTGAGTCGGACACGACTTGACGGCACCTAACAACAACAACAACATATACATATTACATATATATTTTTGGTACTGGAGTTTGAATCCAGGGCTTCCTCCATGCTAAATACACACTATACTACTGAGCCACTCTCTCAGCTCTAGTGGTATACTTTTAAAGAACTCTGTGTTCTATAATAAGAAAAAAGGCATGTAGATAGATCGACCACTTATAAGGCTATTTGGTCCATGTTAGAGATGAAGGTGGTTTTGATGAAGGTGATAGAGGTGAAGGTAGGATACATCATATCTAGAATATATTTTAAAGGTAGAGGTGATGCTATTTACTGAGGAGTTTGATGTGGTCAAACAAGCAAACAAATCCAGAAATAAGGATGATTAGAAGATTTGTCGCCCAAGTAATTACAGTGAAGAAGTCATAATTGAGATGGGAAAGAGGAGGGTGAGACAGTGTCAAAGGTTCAGTGTTTCACATGTTAGTAAGAGATGCCTACTAAGCACCCAGATGGTGATGCTAAGTGGGCATGCTGAAATGAGTGGGAGATTTATAAGAGGTGATGGTAAGATAAATGTTGGATTATCTGCATATCATTAGCCATGAGATCTTCTAAGAAGGGGAGGAGAGTCTTTCAAAGGAGACCACTAAAGAGCAGCAAGTAAGGAGTAAGGCACAAGAGCCAGAAAAGTAAGTGTCAAGGAAGCTAAGTGGAAAAATATTTCCTGAAAGAATAACAAACTGTACAACTATCAAGGTGTTAATAGATTTCTAAGTTAACTGACAACCATATCCCAATTTATGGCTCTCAGACTCAAATGGTTCAAAATTATGATGGGCTGTGAAAGAAATGGGGCAACCTGAAGGCCTTGAATGGCATTCCCACCACTCCAGAACATCCTATTTATCACCACACCTATTGTTTGTAAATTTCCCTCTTACTTCTCTTCTTCCAACCCAACACCTCTATTATTTCAATATTTCTTACAACACTATAAAAACAGTAAAAATGAAATTTCAGCAGAAATCCCTTTTGAACCGTATCAGGAATTCAAACATCTTCTCCATCTGTGTGACTCAGTCTACCCTCAGTTTCTTATATGGAAAGGGAACCTGGGGAGGTCTGAAAGCTGAGCAGGTGTAGAATGAGCCCACTGATGATGGCAAGAAGAGCAGGAATGGGATGAGCAGCATGAGACACCAGGGAAGAAACAGAGACAAGGTACAGTAAAAATATGTGAAGCAGCAGACAAATACATGTTATTCTTCTATAGGAATGAGCTTTCCAGCAAATTCTCAACTTCCTAACACAAGGGCTAATTAATGATTGTATTTACAGTGTCTTACACAGTATTTGGCATATTATGGGCTTTGGATGTTTTTCAAATAAATTAATGGAGGTTTTGGCATGATAAGAAGCATGCTATTTTGGAGCTGAAGGACATCTTAAAGACCATCTAATACAACTCCCTTGTTTCATGATTATAGAAAATTGGCTTCAGAGAACTGCCATAATTTGTCCAATACCATCCACCAGTCTTGAAAGCCAATTGACTTCATAAAATTTGGCCCTGAGGTGGCTCAGTTAATAAATAACGAGTATTTAAGGCATTTAATGTGACATGTGGCACTTAAAAAGGTGCTTTTTTGTGTGTGTGTGTGCTACTGGGGGTTGAACCCAGGGCCTTGCGCTTGCATGCTTTGCAAGTGCTGGGCCACTGAGTTGCACCCACAGCCCATTTTTCTAGTTTTCTGAGACAGAATCTCGCCAAATTATGCAGACTGGCTCTGGTCTTGAATTTGCTATCCTCCTGCCTCTGCCTCCCGAGCCACTGGGATTACAGGTATGTGCCACTGCACCCAAAAAGGTGCTTCTTTAAGTCTGTAATTTATAAAATGAAAATGAGTGAACCAGATTGCTTAACCTGACTTTCAGATGAATGTTTGGGGCTGTTTGAATTCAAAGTAGACCACAAGAAATAGATGTCTAATGAGAATTAAGGATACAGAAGGGCATATTTTATTTTATAATGTTATTCTACACAAGAAGAGTAATTAATATAATCAATTTCTTAAATATGACACTACTATAAGAGAGTTGTCATTGGGTGCCATAGAGTTGGATCCAATTCAAGGTAACCCTGTGTACAACAGATGAAACGCTCCACAATGCTGTGCCATGCCCAGCCCTATGTCAGGGCTTCTCTGCCATTGATAGAGTTTTCAATATAGGGTTGCCAGGGCTCTCTCCCAAGCCTACAGCCCCTGGTGTTCCCAGGTCATCTCTCATCCAAGTAGTAACCAGGCCTGACAGTGCTTAGCTTCCAAGATCTGACTGGATTGGATGCCACAGTGGTACAGCTGCAGGCATTAGAAAAAATTGTTTGTTTTTATTGTTAGGTGCCATTGAGTCATAACTCATAACAACCCTCATGGAGTTTTTAATGGCTGACTGATTCAGGATTGCCTCATGAGTGTATTGCCATGTCCTTCTCCCACTTTTGCTGTGCTGGAAATTGAACTCAGAATCTCAGAGACTGAAGAGCAGTGCTCTACCAACTGAGCTAAATCCTAGTCCTAGAAAAGAGTAAGGAGATAGAAAAATCAAGAGATGGAGGGAAAGAAGTGATTTAACATGCGGTGAACTAGGGCTTTCGTCCTAATTTATGAACATCCTTTCCAAGTACATGAATATGCCTGTTTGACCTGTCCCTGAGATATGCCAGCTACATGTTATGAGTCACTGCTGGCCAGTGGGAATGATGCAGACAGAATCTACATTCCTACAAGCTTGGTTCGCAGGCTCGCTCCTCTTCTCCATGTGTACGTAGGGGCAGCACTTCATACCTTTGAACTTCAGGAGTTTCATATGAAAATAGGGAGTGGGAATACTCCTTTTTGAGTTTTCTGTAGGAATTGAGAAAATATAAGTAAAAAGACATAGCACTTAGGAGTTTTTGGGTGTTTTTGTCTAACGTGGGTCCTCTGTCAACCCATTTCTGTCTTTCAATGATCCTAGTAACCCCCTTTTGCCTGGTTGGTCACCCCATATCTTAATCTCAACTCACCTGCTCCTTAGGATATCAGTCAAAACTTCCTGAAATACATGGGCTAAAAACACTCTGAAGTGTTATTCCTCCCTAAGGCATGCATTTTAATGGGAATCCTTGAAAACCTAAAAGCCTTAAAAACCAAAAGAAATCAATGTTTAATGGTGGTATTTGAAGCATTATGACAAGGGAGAAGAAGCTGAAAGGAATTTCAGATTTCACTGAGTGCAACCAATTCATCTTATGGATGAGAAAACTTAGAGAGCAGGAAATGATCACCCAACAGCCCAAGGTCCCTAACTCAGGCAGGAGCTCGGATTATTACCCTAAATGACAAGATGCTGTGCCTCACATGCCCTGTGCTCTGTGAGAAGACTCAGAAGCACCCCATTACATCAGCAACAAACATGCTCTGACCTTCCACCCAATGATTATAGTCCCACTGCTTCCTTCCCCCAGCGCCCAGAAGTGTTTCATTTTAGAATGGTATCCTGAATTGATACTTGGCAAATCAGAAGGAAAATGGTAATGCCTAATCTGAAGAATACTCACTAGTCAACTACAATTAAACAATTATGCAGTATTAGTTGTTGTTAGGTGATGTCCAGGCAGTGTCCAATTCATAGGACCCTATGTACAACAGACAAAACAGTATTGTCAGTGCTTCTCTGCTATTCACAGGGTTTTCAGTTGCTGGTTGTTTTCTGGGAGTGGATTTCTAGTTCCTTCTCCCAAGCCTACAGCATCTGATGCTCCCAGGCAGTCTCCCATCCAAGTACTAACCAGGCCCAACCCTGCTTAGCTTCCAAGTTCTGACAGGATGGGACACCACAGTGGTACGGTGGCAGGCATGCAGTATTTAGGGACTATTTTATCACAGGAGGCAGTGAATTGGCTTAATTACCCTATTCAGAAGGAAAATATAAATGGAATATATTTGAATGCAACAGGTTGTTTTCTATTCCCGTATTTTTCTCTTATCTCGTTTGCTTATACAAAGGTGAGAGAAAAGAGTGTCTTCATTTTAAGTATAGGCATTATATCTGAGTTAAAAATTTAAACTTCAGTTTCCAAAGGAGAGAGAGGGAGAGAATAAAAGATGCCAGGAACCCACCAAGCAACGATTACTTGGACCTATATAGAAAACCATAGAATGTATATAGTACAAGTGAACTACAAAATGATGCAACATAACCAGACTTGAACCTCTTCTTTCAATACACATAGGTGACCTCCATCCCTCTCCCTCAACTTGTTATCTCTAAGGATTTGATTAATATAAAGTTTCAGGTATTTTGAAATACCAGTTTAACCTTTAAATAATGAGGAGAGCCATTCTGAGGGAGCAATTCTTTTTGAGAAAATGAATTCTGAAGAAGAAGAAGGAAGAGGAGGAGGAGGAGAAGGAGAAGGAGGGGGAGGCTAAAAGATTAGTAAAGAGAATGAATTATCTAAAATTATCAGTTCAAGAATATCACAGAAGGTTAGAATCCTGGAAATAGTAAAAGAAAATATAGAGACTATATTTCAGAGGTAAGAAGGAAAGGTACTAACATCATGAGAGGAAGCCATAATAAAATTGTCAAGGGGATATCAGAGACAAGGTAAACTAAGGGAGACAATTTTAAAAATGGAATTTGCATAAGAAAGGAATAAAAATTGAAAAAAATATAAAATGTAAGATTTAATAAAGATTAGCACAAAACAAATGAATGGGACAACAAGAATTGTTTTGCAAAGAGCAGTAAATACATTACAGATTATAAAAGTACTATAAGGAAAACTTGTTGTTGTTGAGAAAGGTGTGCGTCAGGGCTGTATACTTTCACCCTATCTCTTCAATTTATACGCTGAGCAAATAATCCGAGAAGCTGGACTTTATGAGGAAGAACGCGGCATCAAGATTGGAGGAAGACTCATTAACAACCTGCATTATGCAGATGACACCACTTTGCTTGCTGAAAATGAAGAGGATTTAAAACATTTACTGA
>VMDO01030082.1:0-21789 GCA_007922755.1 Pedetes capensis | reverse complement strand
TTTTTTTTTTTTTTTTTTTTCAGTCCTGGAGGTTGAACCCATAGCCTTGAGCTTGCATGCTTTGCAAGTGCTGGACCACTGAACTACACCCCCAGACCACTTTTTTTTTTTTTCACTTTTTGAGACAGGGTCTCACTAAATTATACAGACTGCTTCTGGTCTCGGACTTGCAATCCTCCTGCCTCCACCTCCCCAGCCACTGGGATTACCAGTGTGAGCCATCATGCCCAGCTTCTTGCCCCTGACATCTAACTTATGACATTCTTGAGATTTTTTTCTTGAGTGAATTAGAGAATTCTACAAATAGGTAGTATTTCTAAGCAAAAGACTTTAAGCAACCAGTTGCCATATGTTGCTCACTCTTAGCAGCCATGTTAGCATGGAGTCATCTCTGCATCTTAATAAAAAGGGCATCTCTTGTGTAAGAACAGCAGATATAATTGATTAATATTCTCTGTCCACATAGAGAAAAATAATATTCTAGAAGAGATTTAGCCTTATATGAAAAATTTTCACCAGTAATCACAACTGAACCAACCCCTATAATGTGCAAAGCACAGTATTGACAGAAGGGGTGATCCTGAATACAAAAACAAATGATACGTAGGCTCATTTGCCAAAGAAATGTACAATCTTGTAATAAATTAAGACTTGTAACCCAGTAACTCAGGGGAACAAATAACATGGGGTTGTACAGGTCCTTGTTCTACTGGCTCTCAAATCCATTCTTTTCATTCCTGCTGTGCTTCGTTTTGTGGCAGTTTCAAGATTTCTTTGTCATCAGACTTCTATAAGTATTTGACCAATGGAAGCCACTGACAAGATATTAGAAGACAGAAGGATGAATTCACAATGCTGCTTTCCCTTCTTCTTGGTCTTCAGGGATCCAGCTTCTTTTATAGCATCCTGCTATGTTTCCAGATTCTTCTACATGGCCCTGACCCCTGAGTTCCCATTTCTGTTACATGTATCCTCCCTTTGGCGTTATAGTCCAGGAGTGCAGCAGTTTCCTTGTTTTGCAAAATTCAGTTATTTCACTATTCCTATTGGTCTCTTAGATCTTTTATAACCTGAGTCACTATTTTCTGCATTAAATTCCCATTTTACTGGGTCCTCAGACTTGCTTCTATTTCCCTGGTCAGACTCTGATAACTATAGGAGTTTAAAATGAGATAGTTACAATTAACATAATAATTAGTATTTACTTAATGCTTACACATGCCAGGTATTATTCTAAATGCCTTTAATACATCAACAGCTTTATTTTAGAGATGAGGAAAATGAGGCATAGAGTTTACTTGACTTGCCCAAGGTCATGAAAGTCATTGACTTGCCCTGATATTCACTTTGGGTTCTTATTTAAACATCCAGTGATGTCCCTATAGAATTCTTCTATCAGAGATGCTGTTTCTCAAATTTATTATGAATTTTAAAAATCTTTTGATAATACTTTATTACTTGGTGATAGGAATGAACACTTCTTAAGTCTCTACTGTATACCAGACATGATGAAAGGGGCTATGGTTGATAAAAGAATGATGGCTATTTTCTATAAATCAACAGATTGTCTTCCCACCTGCTTTTATGAGTGTGATGCCATTGCTAAAACCAAGGACTTCTCAAGTAGAATAAGTTTCCAAACCTTCCAGTCAGATGAAATCTAGGTAGCAGCCCAGAAATGACTGGGTTATCTTCAAAATAAAGTTGTACTTGAAAATATTCCTTTCTGATACTCAAGGAAATTTGCAGCTTTATCCTGATCTAGCACTCCTCAGTTTGTCCATTTGAGGTAAACATACGTTTTAGTACCACGGTAAATCAGTTCTTGGAAGTAATCTTTTCTTTGTAGCTAAATAATCATTGATGCACAACATTATGGTTGTTTCTCATTACTGTAGTTTGGGGAGCTACTTTTCTCAAACTTTCTCAATCAATGCAATATAAATCCATCAGCTACCATCCAAACAACCCTCTGGGTATGGATTATTCAGTATGCATACAAGGGTACTCATATTAAGGACTGAAATGTACAATCAAACAGAATGATGTGCACACATCTGTTTTATATTTAGTTGGGTTTCTAATGTGAGCTAATTTGTTGTAGGGACTGAGGGCATTACTAAGATTTATTTCAAGTTTAGGATGAGATAAAAATTATTGTTTGAAGGTGAAGCTTTAGTTTCCACTTAACTTTAACAGGCATTACTTTTGTATTTTCTTGATGTCTAATGGAGGAAAGTGCCCTATAGATTAGCATATATGAAGTATATGAAGATAGCAAGTTTCACAGCACCTCCTCTCTCCCTGAAATCAATATGTTAAAACCTCTACTTTCCTTATAATAATAAATGTAAATAAAAGCAAAGTGATGTGAATATAACTTAAATTGGAAAGCAGTGTATGTGAAAATTAGATGGCAATTGTATAACAAAATACAGTATTCACTTGGTTCTTAGATTTATGTCTTAGCTAAGAGCTCTGACTGAAGTTAGGACTATTCAACAGATATCTAACATGCAGTGGAAGTAGCTTTCATTTATGCATGTTTCCTCCTTGGGCAAAAATAAATCAAGGAGAGGAAAAAAGACCTTGAGGTGAGTAAAATGTGATCATATGGTTCAGGAATAAACTGTTGCTATATCTTGAAAATCCTATAAGGAGAGATTCAACACCAAACCATTATGTAAAACACCACACTACTACTACTACTACTAAAGGAGATGAAGCTAGTGATCCTGAATCAAGCAGTATTGTATTGGTTGTCACGATGAAATGAGGCTAACAGAGTATAGAATGTAAATTGTAGCCACCATGAAAGTAGATGGACCAGAAACATTTCATTTTATCAATGAATATTATTAGCTTATACAGAAATTAAAACTCTGGGAGAATACTAGTTGTTCTCATTGGCTTATTATGAAAACATGGATGTTCTATTTAATTCAAAATACTAGTAAGCAGAGCACATACCTATTTTCAGCTTCTAAACAAGCATGTTATGGTTGTTTGGTGCTGTAGAGTGTATGAAGAGGTACATTATTGATGATATGTAATAAGATTTTATTTATGTACCCTGTTATATTAGTGACCCATCAACTATGTAATGATACAAGTATTATAATTGAACAACATTAAAGACAATATTGTTTAATAATAGAAAGTTATCTGCACAGTTCAAATACTGGTACAGGGCCTGAAAGAAATCAAAAGCCAAATAAGCTAAAGTTATAACCAAAAATTAATATTTTAAGTTCCATCATTACTATTTGATCTCTTTGCTCACTTATATTCACTACTATCTTCACAAGGATCCTAATGGTGCCTATCTTCTCAATTTGTACATCTCTCTCCATTCTCACAATCACTATTGGGTCTAGCCACCTTTTGCTTGCATAAATATAAGAATCTAAACAGTAATAGTACCTTCATACTTGCTCTTCTCTATTCCATTCTAATTCATGCTTCATTTTTCAGTCAATATGATATTTTCAGCACAAATCTTAACCATGTCAAATCATTCCAACATTTCCCCTTCTCCTCAGGGTATGACTCAAATTTCTTAGCATACCTTTTCAGTTCCTATCTGATCTAGCTTTGGCTTATCTTTAAGGTTTAGGCATGATTGGGCCAAGTGTCTGTTGTAGACTAAAATGGCCAAGTTTTAATCCTCACATAAAAAGGTGGGGGGCTTATTTCCCCACTTCTAGAATGTGGCCTTGTGACAATCTTTGATCAATACATTATCATAGAAATAATTGTTTGTGAATTCTGAGCCTAGACTACAAGAAACTTTGCAGCTTCCACTCTTGCTCTCTAGGAAACCATAGACTGCCATGTGACGAAGGCCAGGCTAGCCATCTTGGCCTAAGGGAGGTCAGTATTAACAAGCCAGCCCCAGTAAGTGCAACCCAAATTTTTGACCCACAGAGGTTGGAGTCAGTAAATAATCATTGTTCTAAGGTACTGATTCAGTATGGCTTGATATACAGCAAAGACTAACACTGTATTTTCATTTTCATTATTTTCCTTTTCTGTTTTGGTAAAAATATATTTATCACATCGTAAAAAAAAGAATCATGACACATGTTTCACAAATCATATATCTCTGTAACAGTTTATGTATTTTTGAGTGTTCTACTCCATTTGTTATAGTTCACCCACTCCTTTTGCTCCAGGAGGTTGGTGAGAACGATGGTGAGGTAGTAGTGGGATGGAGGGAGAACAGTGAGTAGAGACAGTAAATCTAGGCAGTGTAGTTGTATCAGGATTTTCAGCACATGCAATTCCTTAATTATGAAGGTCCATCAATAATAGACAGGGCAGGGCTAGCTTCTACAAACATGATGCAGCTATGAGTGGGCGCAGTCCTATAAGGTCACTTTGAACACCAAATCCAAAAGTAACTGAGGGCACAGATATGAAGTATTTTCACTAGTTTCTCACACCTTCAAGAACTTTAAGTTATATTAAGTTACCTTACAGATATCCCCTTCCTTGCTGTTGTTAGGTGCCATGGAGTCTGGTCTGACTCATAGCGACCCTTATATGGTTTTCAATGGCTATTTCAGGATTGCTTTGGGAGTGGATTGCCACATCCTTCTCCCATTTTTGCAGTGCTAGAGATTGAACCAAGGGACCCACAGAGCAGCACTCTACCAACTGAGATAAACCCCAAACTCCCTTCCTTGAGTGAAAGATAAATCCTTGCATGCTATTCTTATTTCGAATTCTACCTGGGACTCCAGGGAATTTATCTGGAAAAAGGTCTCACATTTTGGGCTCTCCAAAACATTTAGTCGGGGCAGAACAGGAAGAAGTAAATGGGTTTGGGCTATAATCTTGAAAAATACAATCTTAAGTGCCATAATCCCGAAAGACCAAAATCACTGATGTCTACATTCTCTATTGTCTAAAATCCTGAAAGATCAAAATCCCAAATAATGTAATTCTGTAAAAATTATTTTAAAATTCTTTAAAGGACACTTAACATATTTAAAAGTACATTTCAAAAACATGAGAACATGACAGAACACTTCATAGAGGCTACTATGCAATAAAATAGGTAACATAAAAATTTTTGTAACCATAACCCTCAAGTATATTCATGACAGTCACACAATTATGAGAGTAGAGCTGTATTAATAAAGAAAAAGGAAAAAAGTGAACTGTATAAATACATATCACTGTGGTTGGTAATTGTGTGCACCCAGCTTTATAACTGAGATCATCAGCAGTTCACATGATGGATAACCTAAGTCTCGATGAAACTATGAAAAAAAAAAATGATGCCCAGGCATGGTGGCCTGTAAGCACTTGGGAGGCAGAGACAGGAGGATTGTAAGTTCAAGGCCAACCTGGGCTACATTGTAAAACCTTGTCTCAAAAAAACAAAACAAACACCCCAACAATAACAAAGAACTCCCACAGTGGGTCATCACCTTGTAAGTAGTTACCCAAAGCTAAGATTTCAAGAAATTTTATTTTTCACAAATGCAGACATAGAAAAAGGACATCTATTCATTTATTATGCCTGCAGCTGTAGCCCTGTGGCATCCAATCCCGTCAGATCTCGGAAGCTAAGCAGGGTCGGGCCTGGTTAGTACCTGGATGGGAGACCGCCTGGGAACACCAGAAGCTGGAGGTTTGGGAGAAGGACCTGGCAACCCCCTCCCAAAAATCAATCTGCCATTGAAAACCCTGTGAACAGCAAAGAAGCACTGACAATAGTGTTTCCCCTGTTGTACAGAGGGTCGCTATGAGTCGGATACCGACTCGACGGCACCTAACAACAACAACAACAACAACAACATTCATTTATTAATGAAGTTCCAATATTTTTATGTACATCCACAATGCTTACACAAAGTCAATGTTGTGACAATGTACTTTTGCAGAGTCAAATTTGTGAAAAATGCATAAAACTAAGTAGAACCTTTTAAAAGTCCTTAGATAATTTATACCTGCATTATTGGAAATGGTGCAAAGATGAAACACATAACATGGCAAATTGTATAAAGTAATGTAATGCCAGCAAGTTAAAGTATGGGGAAAGAAATTTAAAAAAGAGAAAAAACCTCCACTCCTCAAAAAAATGTAGAAAGAAAATTCAATGTCAGAAAATGTGTATTATTGGGACAGATTGTGGGCAATTGAGCTGAGTTAGTCCATAAATGGTTACCAACTTCCATGATCATTAACTATACTTTACAGTCTTATGTCACAATGAATAACTCCCTGCCCCCCATCAAGGCATGGTTTTCCTGGGAGAATACATTCACATTCATTTCCTAGGTGGTGACTCTTCCGCACCTAGTCCACTCAGACTCACACACTAATCTCCTCTGAAAAAAATATTTTCACAGACACACCCAAAACAATGCTTCACCAGGTATATTAGTCAGCTATCATTGCTGTAGCAGAATATTCAACCCAAACAAACTTAGGGGGAAGAGTTTTATTGAGAGCTCACAGTTAAAGGCTTAGTCCCTAATGGCAGCAAGGCAGGAATGGCAGTGGTGGTGGCAGGGCCTGTGGCAGTTCAACTAACAGCATGGTGGACCTGGAACTGAGAGAGCCAAGCCTCCAGTTGGAGGGGACTTCCAAAGACTCACCCCCAAGGAGCTACTTCCACCAAAGGCCCATCTTCCAAAGTTCCACAACTTTCTAGGTCAGTGCCACCAGCTGAGGACCAAATAACATTACCTTTGAGGGACAATTTAGGTCCAAACCATAGCACCAGGATTCTAGGTATTCATTCTGCCTATCATGACACAACTACCCTGAGTACAACAGAAAACACACTATACCCTTCTGCAGAATTCAGCTTTCCATTCCACTTTTCAATGAGAATGGCAATTTAGGGGATTATTGTTTTCAGAATTTCAACATTTGGGGTTTTAACCTTTCAGGATTTTGATTTTGAGGATTTTAGAATTCAGAAACCTTTGACTTTGGGGATTTTGATCTTTCATAATTTTAGCATTCATTAGTATGACATTCAGGATTATGTCTTTTAGGATTATGATCATCACCAAAAATAAAGCTCCAACTTAAGGATTCCTGAGGCATTACCTTCCCTCTGGACTCTCGAAGATTTTGAATTACTGCCAGTGAACCTAAATGGAATCTCATTCACTACCTTGAAAATCTGTCTTTCAGAGTTGCTTTCCTTCCACCATGACAACCATTCCCCTTTTAGTGTGTCCTACTTTTAATTAGGTACCAGGTCAAATCATCTCCCTTGGGCTTTCCTTACAGATAAAGCGTGTCTCAAGTAACTTTCTTCTAGGACCATCTGACATGCAACAATATCACTTTTATTTTATGTACCTGAATGTGAAAGTCCTGCTCTGGCATTATCAGCAATGACTTTGGGCAAGTGATTTAACCTCTCTGATTATTCTATAAAGTTAATATATCATCCACCTTGCAGGTTTGTTGTGCTCCAATAACTTCATGCTTATCCAGAAACTTCCTTGCAGGCATATCACACAAATTTACCATTGCCATCAAAAGCATCTTTTTTCTTCATTCAGTCAACAAATATCCTATTCTGGGCCAGACATGGTTCATTATAAAGCATATGAAGATCACTGATCTCCAGGAACTTACATTGTAGCAGATTGAATAAATAATAAACAATAACCCCAAATGATAAACAAAATATATTAGTAAATTATCTAGTATATTAGAAAATGATAAGCACTACCATGAACATAGCTTGGCTGGGGGGCGGGTGGGGAATGCAGTAATCAAAGTCAACTTCATTGAGAAAAAGATACTTGAGCAAAGAAAAACTTGAATGAGGTAAGCAAACTAGAAAAATAGATACCCAGGGGAAGAAAACCAAAGCAGAAGGATTATTCTTCTAAGAGGACAACCTATTTGGCAGGTGTGAGAAATAACAAAGAAATATGATTAGAGCTGAGATAATGAATGGCAGAGTAGTATAAGAAGAGGTCAGAGAAATCATGAGAACTAAATCATATTGGACTTCATTGGCTATTGTAAGCATTATGGCTTTAACTCTGATTGAAATGGATATGTTTTTCAGGGTTTTGAGCAAAAGACTTATTGGTTTGATTTTCATTTTTAGAAGATCACTGCAGTTACTTAGTTGAAAATATACTAAAGGGAAAAAAGATGGGAAGCAGGGACACTACCAGTTGGAAAGCCATTGCAGATGGCGGTGGCAAGGACCAGGCTAGTAACTGTAGATGTGGTAAGAAATCCTCAGGTACCAGATATATTATGAAAGTGGAAGAATGATATTTCCTATTGAATTAGATATCACTCATAAAAGAAACAGAAGAATCAAATATGTCTCTAAAGTCTCCAGACCTTTCCTTTAACAAATTTTTCTCACAATCCCTCCACTAAAGTTTATTGGTTTTGTTCTCTATTCCATCAAAGCCAAAACCCTCCCAACTAACAAACTCTTTAATGAATCTGTTATTTTTGTATAGTTTTGATATTCAGTTATTGTTTTAGATGGACCTTAAAAGCAGCCAAAAGATTTGATTTACTAGTCTGAAGTTCAATTAAGAATTAGGGCCTATTAAGTCACTTCCCAGGAAGTCATTCTTTATGCTATAAGTCCTTGTGACAAGCCTGGTTCCATGCCCTGCCATGGTGACTTGCTTTTGTTTGGACTAAGAATTACTTTGGCTCTGAGTTCTCTTTAGTATGTAATTAGGAATTAAGTCTAGGTTTTCAAAGATCTCAATAGGCAGACCTAACTGTTAAAAGCCATAGCAACAGTTTATCCTCATTCACCTTAACCCATCTTATTGGTCTTTCAAATTAAGCAATTTAAACCTGGCTCTTATAACAGAAGTTTCCTAATTTTTCACCCATCCCTCAGTCCAAGGGGCATGCATATGTTTGAAGCTCCAAAGGCTTGTAGATCCTCCCATGAAGAAAACAAAATGCTTTATACATCAAATGTGGGGACATATCACTCTTTAATGGATTAGTCATAGAAGCATGGCCATCGATTTAGTTCCCAAAGTCATTACTTGAGGAAATGCATGGAAGGGAGGGGTCCAAGAACACTCATCATAATGTACTCATTATTTGAGTTAACACAGCGGTTATGCTTTTAAGTCTTCTTAACTTCAGAAAAGAAAGATCTGGCATTTGGTTAACCTCTCACTCAGGACCTTGGTAGGACTAAGAAGGATTTGGCCATTGACCATCTCTATTATTTTCAATAGCTATTAAAGGATAAACAATTCAGCAGTATTCAGCCATGTTTTGTAATTTCTTATTTTAGAATTTTCAATTTAAGAGCAGCCTAAACAAGATTACAGAAGTATTTGAAAACCATTTCCAAAATTGCTTTAGGAGCATTGATGAGCAACAGACACACTTTTTCAGCTTTTCATGAAACAAGATAAGATATATTATCTATTTCATTGTCTGACTTCTCTTTACTTCCAGAACTCATTTATTATTTGTTTGTCCAGAAATCTCCCCCTGACTTTCCTGTTTGGTCAGCAAAAGATTTTTGGAATACTTTCATCTTCTCTATAAATCAATTTTAAAGTGCAATGAAATCTAGTAAATGTTAGTTGTTATTTGATATTGTAGAATAATTGAATTAATATAAATTTGAAGTATATTTTTCTGTAATTGACATAATTAAACTTAGTACCTAAAGGCTCCAATTTCTCCCTCAACTAACTTGGCAAAAATTAGAACATCAAAACAAAGTTTTATTGGCTTCAACTATATGTATAGAATCAGGTAATACTGAATTCTTCTTTCATTATTTGTTAGCTATTTTCCCCTTTATTTTTATCATCTACTTACCTCATATGCTAGATTATTACAATTATCCAACTTTATAATGAGGCTCTTTTGGTATGTGTAATTCAGTAACAGATACTCTGGGGATCCAAAACAGAGTCACCTAATTCCTTAAAATCAAAATGTACTACAGTGAGTTTCCAGTATATTAGCCATCTGCTAGATTAATTATTGTAGATATGACTCCATAGGAATAAACTTAATAGACTTGTTTTGACTGAGAAGAAATAAATTGATCATTTCTTGTAGAAATGTTAGCTTTTCTAGACTTTTGTCACTCCTAGTAAGAAATTATGGACCTAAAAAGTAAACAAACAGCAGTAAAGATAAATATCACATGTAGAATCTATTATTTACACACACACACACACACACACACACACACACACACACACACAAGACATGTAAGCAGAAGGCAGACTATTTTGGGGGAGGAAAGGGACCAGCAGAAAAGGGGAAGAGAGACATGAGAGGGTAATGGATGGGAGTATTGAATATGAGCATTGTACAATGATATGCATGTGTGGAAATGTTATAATGAAGCCCATTAATTTGTAAACTAACTAAAAAAAATTTTAAAAAATAAGAAAATAAGTAAACCACAAGCAATAGCAAAACATTCCAGGAACTGTTTGCTGATACCTATGTTGAATATCTTTTGTCTAAGTCTTCTCAGCATTCATGAATCTAATTTGTACTGCCACTTTGTATCCATACAATGTCTTCTGATATCTTTCCATTCATCTTTATGGTCACTGAAAATTAAGTAGATGATACATTTAAATGTCTGTATTTTAGGATTTTGTATATATTGCTCACTTATATAATCATACTCCATCTTGTGTGTCACATTGTTATGAGTTGAATTGTGCCTCCCCCAGTAATATGTTAAAGTCTTAACCTGCTGTCTCTCTGAATATGATTATATTTGGAGATAGTGTCTTTAAAGAGATAATTAAGTTAAAATGAGGGCATTAGGGAGGATCCTGAGTATGTCTAGAAATTTTACTAAAAGAGAAGATTAGGACATAGACACACAGAGGGAAGATCTTCTGAATACTGGAAGAAAAGAGCCATCTGTAAGCTAAAGAGAGAAGCCTCAGAAAAGAGCAAGGCTGGTAACATCTTGACCTTGGACTTATAGCCTCCAGAACTTTGAAGAAATAAATCTCTGTTGCTTATGCCACTTAGTCTGTGGTACTTTGTAATAGTAACCTAGCAAACTAATACATACAGCTGTCTTTTTAGTGGTTTGTACATAGAGCATAAGTATCCTATAAATGTGGAGTTAGAAATATAATTTTTAATAAAATGCTTTTAAACCATGACGCTTTTCATTTAGTGTCGTTCAAATTACTTCCATTCACGGTGCCTGTTTCAGAGTTGTGTTGTCAGGTGTCATTGTTCATTTAACTTGGTCATTGATTCTAGATATATGTCTTCATTTAACACGTATTGGTTATACACCTGTATGTGCCAGGCACTCATCTAGATATTGGGGATAGATAGAGTGGTGAGTAGCAAAAAATCCCCTTACTCATGTAGGCTGCATTTGAGTGGTGGTGAATATCAGTGGTTCATTTTTTATTTTTACAAACATAGATTTTCTACCTGAATGGCTTCAAGATAATAGTCAACTATTTTATAATTGGTTTCTGTTTTCACTTTGGCCTGCAGCCATACCACTGTGGCTGATCCCATCAGATCCCATCTGATGCCATCTGATCCTATCAGATCCCATCAGATCCCATCTGATCCCATCAGATCTTGGAAACTAAGCAAAGTCAGGTCTGGTTAGTACTTGGATGGGAGAACACCTGGGAACACCAGTTGCTGTAGGCTTGGGAGAAGGACTCAGCAACCCACTCCCAAACAACAATCAGCCATTGGAAACTCTATGAATAACAGAGAAGCACTGGCAATAGTGCTTCACCTATTTGTACATAGGGTCCCTATGAGTGGGACATCTACTGGATGGTACCTAACAACAACAATTGTTACTCTAATGTATCTTTAAAGTTGGAAGTTTTGCAAAGGGCCAAATATTTAGTGCTGCTACATTTTAATGACATTTAACTGTGGGTAGCATATTGTATATAGCAGTGCAGCAAATGTTTGATAAATTGTTATAATTGCTCTTTAAATTTGTTGTGGTAGAAAGTGTTAGCACCACATACTCAGTTTTTCACAATGGTAGCTATTACAGTTGCCACAGTTTTCCTTTACCATTTTGAGTTGCCATCCATATAATATTGCCTCATATTGTTATATTTATTTTATAGGACACAAGAATACGAAGTTAATTTCAGAAATTTATTTGAAAAATATTTCAAACTCTGCCATTAGCCTGCCTTCTATATATTATTAGCCCCATTTCTAAATACTATCTGATAATATATTGTTGAAAAAGATATTTACTGATGAAATAGCAAATGTTTAGGAAACTATCTTTTATATTATTGCCAAAACATGATAAATCTCCTAGGTTAATAAAGTATGTTGACTATTCTTATAACAAAAAAGAAGACTCCCTAAGTAATTATTGCTACATTTATATCTTTGCTAAAACACTTTCTTGCCATGATGTCAAATCCTTGTAAGTTTTCTGTTTGCTTACTTTCTCTTACTTGTTTATTTTGGAGAGGGATATGGAAACAGTTTTATTTTTATTAAAGTTATTTCCATCTGATGATAAGACAGCACTAAATTCCATTGCCTTGTACTATGCATTAATTTTTATCCTACTGCTCTGAAATGGATTTGAATATGATGCAGCATATACATTTCTAAAAAGAGATAATGAATAGTAATGTTCATTGCTTTACAGCTGAGTTTTAGTGCTGGGGATTTTTGAAGATGATACAGACACACACTAAAAATTCAACAGATGACCTTAAAGTGCACTAACATTTCAACTGACATTTTCTTACATGATTTATACTTTGCCCAGTGGTCAGACAGTGAATCAGTCAAACTGACTTATCCTGATTCATGAAAAGGTGAAAAGGTGTGTTCTCTGTGACTCAATGCCTTCCCTGGGGTGATTTTGGAAGCAGTTTTCAAAGACTTATTCCCAACTTTTTAGGCTACTTTAAACTTCAAAGCCTTGAAAACAAAGAAATCAAAACAATGAACTGATAAATAATATTTGGTTATTATATTTGTAAAACATGACTCCTTCAAAAGTTGATGGTATTTTTAAAATTCATTACCTCTTTCTCTCCAACAAATATATGCATGTTTTATTTATTGTGAGAACTAGTCCAATGACATTTTTCCTTCATATTTTGGATATGGGCTGAAAAATTATGCACATATTTGAGAATCAAGAGATATTTAGAATTCCACGAAGATTGCCAAACAAAAAATATATATAGGTCCAGAAAAATTTGACATTAGAAACCAACGCAATTTATTCCCATGAAGAGGTAGACAGCACTGGGAAGATAGCAACCCAAGTAGATTGAACTGTAAAGAACACTTTTCCTTTTTCACTTGTACTAAAAGAATCAAATCCAGACAACAACTATAAATAACAAGGTCATTTGCTTAGGAAAAGGGAGCCAATTTATTTTCTCCAAATAAGCACATATATGCAGCTGTTCTTGCCAAGTGCCAAAGCTTTGATAAACATATGCAGAGAGAGAATAAAGGCTCCCCATAAGAACACCCCAAATTGGAAATTCCACAGGTTTCAAGAGTAATGAAAATGTATTTGCTGTCTTAAAGAATATATAGGTGCAGTCCTAGGAGTTCATTATTTAAGACTATGAAAAGTCCTCCCAAATCAACAGAATGAAAACTGTACATATAATGACTGTCAAACACCAGTGAAAGAGCAAGGAATGACCTGAGCATTCCATTAACCTTTTATGTCAAAGCAAAATCAGTAGTGAAAGGAAAAGATAACATTGAGAAAGAAAAAGAAAAACTCTAATTCTACTAACAGCATAGCTAACAGAACTGCTAAAAGCATACAAAATCAATTTGTTTTCCCACATCTATATGAACCTAGAACTGGAAAGCACAGCAATATACAGCACTTGATTACTAGAATGTGTAATGGCACAGCTCATTGCCAAGAAAAGCTGCAACCATCTATCTCCTCTTTGAAATGAAATAGAGATCAGAAAACAGGCTTCATCATATCAAGGGACTTCAGTGCATGAGTTTTTTGGAGTTTAGGTGAATATATCTATTTAATTGGGCAGCCTCTTTAAGTTTAAAGCAATGAAGATTCAAGCTATTCTTCATATTTTTTGATATATTCCTACTTATACTTACATGGAAAAACATTAATACTGTTGCTAAATAGCAATGCGATTACATTGTGATCAGTCACTTATCAGAATAGAAGGCTTATAACTTTGTATCACAGTGATAGAACTCAGTATGTGTTTACAACAGAAATGGATGCCACAGTAATACTATATAAAAGAAAAAAAGTAGTTAGGTACAGTGGAACACACCTTTAGTCCCCACAACTGAGGAGGCAGAGGCAGGAGCATCACAAGTTCCAGGCCAAAGGCAGCTTCTGTAACTTAGTGAGAGCCTGTATCAAGATAAAAAATTTAAAAAGGCTGGAGGTTCAGCTCAATGGTAGAGCACTTGCAAAGCATATATGAGCCCTCAGTTCAACCCACCAAAACCAAAAACAAAAAAAAAGGAAGAAAGAAGAATAGAAAGAAAAGAATAGAAAAAAGAAAAGAAAAAGTCAGTGGACTTTTTCATTTGAAACAGGTTAATAATTTTTAAATGCAGAATATATTTCTGGTTGTTGATATAAGTCTTTGTTAGATAATTCCTTTGAGCTATGAATAACTCAGAATAGCCAAGGAATTAGAGCAAGAGATAGCAATTGAATCTCCTCAAATAGTCAAACATTGTGTAAGTAACTGTAGAAACTTCCAAGAGGTGTTGTTATGGACCATAATGTTGATACCTAGCTGAAACCCCAGAAATCACAATTCTCAGCTTATTATGTGTGAAACTATACTTTGTTTGACATGGTAAAAGTACTGCTATTAAAAAATGATATGTTTTTGAAAACCCAAATTATTTTAGGACCTCAGGCACCTACAGAAGTCATTAATATTTCTATTCATTACATCGTTTTCATCTTCAAGTTTGCTATAGATCAAATGTTTGTGTCTATCCAAAGTTCATATGTGAAACGTCCTAACCCTCAATGTGATGCTATCTGGAGGTGGCGCTTTGAAGAAGTAATTAGATTTAAAAGAGATCATGAGAATGGAGCCCTCATGATGGGATTAACACCCGTATGAGAAGAGCAAGAGAGAGGGCTTTCTCTATGCATGCACAAAGATGAGATCAGATGAGCACACAGTGAGACAACAGCCACCTACAAGCTAGGAGAATAGGAACCAGAATGAAACCTATCTTGCTGGTACCTTGATCTTGGGCTGTCCAGCCTTGAGAACTGTAAGAAATAAGTTTTGTTGTTTCAACCTTGCAGTCTATCACATTTGGTTATGAAAGCCCAAGCTGACTTAAACGAGATTCAAAACAAACAAGTGAACAAAAGACAAGATTGGAGTTATTTCTTCTGAGTTTAGCAATAAGAAAACTAAAGCTTTAATGATAATTGAAATTATCTTCAGTCTTGTGAATCATGAAAGCCAAGATTTTTGAATTTTCAAAGCTGTTACCTGTGGTAATTAACCTGGTTAATATGTGAAGTGGTATATATGATTAAAAATATGAAAAAGATCGGAGGCAGTCCAAGAATAAAACATAAACCTGGGGGAAAAAATGAAAAACTGAATAACAATGTAAGTCAGGGAAACCAAGGTTAATTTTTACACTAAAATTTACTCTATGTGTGTCACATGGAATCTAAATTGCATGAGTATATCTTAACTATCAATGGTTTAGGGCTTCGTAATGCATTTTGAATTATCCATAGAATACTTTCTTTTCTACCCTTATGACTTGTTATGGACTTTGCAGACAGATTGGGTTTGATTCCCAACTCCATGGCTTGTTGTCTATTTGATCTTGAATGAGTCACATGAACTCTGTATGCCTTAATTTCTGAAAAATGAGGATACATGGTTTGTTGTGAGGATTACATGAGGATTAACATGCATAATAAAACACTAGTGTCTGGCTTATAGCAAGTTATACATACGAGTGTGTGAATTTATACATTATATAATATTACATATATATGTTACATTGAAGACGAAGATGCTTCTGACTCATGCCATGATATTTTCAGACCCATCATATGGTTCTGAAAGCTGGACATTGAATAAGGGAGACAGGAGAAGAATTGGTAAGCAAATATTGAATAGACCATAGACTGCATAAAGAACCAACAGATCTGTCCTAGATGAAGTGCAACAAGTGTGCTCCTTGGAAGCAAGGATGGCTAGACTGTGTCTTATGTATCTTGGACATGCAATCAGGAGGGACCAATCCCTTGAGAAGGACATCATGTTTGGGAGAGTAGTAAGTCAACAAAAAAAGGGAAACCCTCCACTAGATGGATTGACACAGTGTCTATAACAATGGCCTTAAACATAAATAAGATTGTGGACCTGGAACAAAATCGGGGAATGTTTCGTTCTGTTGTACATAGGGTTGCTATGAGTTGGACTGGACTCCATGGCACCTAACAACAACAACAACAACAACAACATACAATCATGCTCCACATTACAATGGTTTGGTCAAGGACAGACCACATATATCTTGCTGCCAGTCTTATAAAATCACAGCATATATAATGATGTATAGTATGTAATGTTTGATAATAAGTGACTGTTACTGGTTTATATATTTTACTATACTTCTATCATGATTTTGGGCTGGGATTTAGCTCAGTTGGTAGAGCGCTGTACTGCAGTCTCTGAGGTCCAAGTTCAATTCCCAGCACCACAAAAATGGGAGAAGGACCTGGCAATCCACTCCCAAGGCAATCCCAAAACAGTCAGCCATTGAAAGCCCTATGAGGGTCGCTATGAGTCGGATACTGACTCGACGGCACCTAACAACAACAACATCATGATTTTAGAGGGTACTCTTTCTACTTATAAATAAGTATTAGCCAGGTGCAGTGGTGCACCCTTGTAATCTCAGCAACTTGGGAGGCAGAGACAGGAGGATCACAAGTTCAAGGACAGAGGCAACCTGTGTAACTTAGCGAGACCTTGTCTCAGATTTTAAAATATAGGCTGGGTGTGGTGGTGCACATCTGTAATCCCACAGGCTCTGGAGGCAGAGGCAGGAGGATCACAAGTTCGAGAACAGAGGCAGTCTGTGTAATTTAGTGAGACCCTGCCTCAAAATAAAAGTAAAAAAAAAAAAAAATGGGCTGAGAGTGCAGCTCAGTAGCACAGCACTTCCAAAGCATGCAAGCACGAGGCCCTGGGCTCAACCCCCAGTACCACAAATAAAAACACAAAAATAGATTAAAAAGGGGTTAGGAGTGAAGTTCAGTGGCAGAGTTCTTGTAAAGTATATGCAAGTCCCTGGCTTCAGCCTCTCTGTACTGCAAAGAAAAAGTATCCTGTAAAACAGTATGCGGTGTTACACCAGCAGCTACTTTATACACCCTGTGTTTACCACATCTCTTGACTACATTAAGAGGCCACATTGAATGACTCACCAAAATCATCTACTTGTGTACAAGAACACTCTATGATGTTCACACAGTGACATATGCCTAATGACATATTTCTTAGATCATATCTCTGTCATTAAGCAATGTGTGACTGGATACACACACACATATAAGCATGCTAAAAATATATACATATTTTAAGATGTTGTGTATGTATTGCTTTTTAAATTTGAATTGAATTACGGTAGCAATGCATAGTATAACATTCATTCAAAAGATGGTATTAATCAAATGAATGTTAGCACCACTCTGTCACAGATAGGATGGTCCAGAAGCATGGTTATTGTTTGAGAAGTGCAAGATTATTTTGAAATGGCACTTAAAATTCAAGAATAACAACAATGGAGCCGGGCGGGCGTAGTGGTACACGCCTATAATCCCAGCGGTTTGGGAAGTGGAGGCAAGAGGATCACAAGTTCAAGACCAGAGGCAGTCTGCATAATTTGGCGAGACCCTGTCTCAAAAAAAGTAAAAAGAAATGGTCTGGGTGTGCAGCTCAGTGGTGCAGCACTTGCAAAGCATGCAAGCGTGAAGCCCTGGGTCCAACCCCAAGTACCGCAAAAAAGAAAAAAGATAACAACAATGGAGGTGTGTGTACGCAACACAATTCCTAGACCCCTAATAGTTACATGCATTCATGATAAGTTTGAGGTGCATGGTACTATGTGTGATTGCATAAGAAAAATTCTGGGAGGCCTTGTATAGCAACAAGCCCTCCTTCTGCTATAGTAACCACTTTGGGCACCTCTTCTAATTGCAGAAATCAAATATGACTTTTGTTCATCTTCTATTATTGGTATATATTGAACATTATAGTTTTAATACAGTTTTCTCCTTTCTTAACATGTGTGTGTTTTGGCACCCTCTGTATATGCTACACTTGATAGAAGAAAAATGAGATATTAAAATGTAGATTTTATTCATTTTTTGATATTTATGGAGGTCCTAGTATGTGCTATACATGGTATTTAGTGTTAAGGGTGTACAGATGACATAGCGTTATATATGGATTCATGAAACACTGTGATGAATTCTGCATGATAATGGCATCTAATCTAGGCTAGTGAATCAATGAGTGCTGTGTAAGTACGAACACTCATTCAGAGAATGTAAGTAATTCAGTGTGGCTTGATTATAGAATACAAAGGGGACGTATTCAAATATGAGGCTAAAAATGAAAGTAGAGACATTGAATGCCATATTATGAGGGATTTCATACTGAGAGTAATGAGGAAGATGCTGAAGGAATTTAAATGAAAAGAATGTCTTGACCATCGTTAATTTTTAAGCTCAAACTATCAGGAAAGTGGAGGATAGATTGAAGCCAGAGTACAGGGGAACAAAGCCAACATGGTTTGAGATGAGGCCATTGACATAATACAAGTAAGAAATGATTAGAGTCTGAATTAGACCGTGGTCATGGGGACAGAAAGGAAAACACAGGCTTGAGAGGTGCTTAGAAAATATAATTCACAGGACTAAATGACCAGCTTGGATTATTGGACAGGGTAAAGAAAAGGAAGCCAGGTCTGGTGGCACATGCATCTCCTGAGGGGGGTGTAGGAGGCAGGTTTGAGACCAGAGGCAGCCCTGTCTCAACACAAAGAGCAATACGGGGCTAAGGATGCAGCTCAGTGGCAGAGCACTTACAAAGAATGCATAAGGCCCTGGATTCAACCACCTAGAACCGCTAAACAAACAAACAAACAAATAGGATCAACACACTGCATGTGAATTTACTGAGTGTGTAGTGAATGCCAGATTCTATAGTTGGTATACAGAAGACAGAAAAAACTTCCATTGGCTTTAGCAACGATGCAATCATAGATGACCTTCACTATGGTACAAATGACACTGAGTCAAGAAGAGGACAGTAAAGAGACAGTAAATTTAAAAGAGAGACATTCTGGCACTTGATGGACTAACATGGAAGCCCTCCTACTATTAGGAATGAGTAGGAAGGGTAGGAAGGAATGGGTAGGAAATCAAAGAGAGATGGATGTGGCTATAAAGGGCCAATAAAAGAGATCCATGTGGTAATAGAACTGTTCTGTATGTTGACTGTGCTGAAGTCAATATCCTGTTTATTTTTTTATTAATAAATGTTGATGGGATAGAGAGTAAGGAGTCTTTTGCTCTTCCATTATCCAGTTGTTAAATCACTGCTGCTTACACATGCATCAACTTACCTATTTTACAGAACCATTTAAAGAAGAGAAGGAAAGAAGAAAAAAAGTAGGAATTTTAATTAATATGCAATAAAAATCATATAGAATCTTGTTTATAATATTTTTCTTGGCTTTCTCTTCAAGGAGCTGAGGATCAGACCCATGCCCTTGTGCATGTTAGGCAAGCACTCTACCACTGATCTATATCCACAGTCCCTGGTAATGATATTTTATGATGGTTTCACAAGATGATACAATTGGCAAAAACTGGAAAGGGTTACTTATGATTTTTCTGTGTTTTTTCTTATATCTATATATAAATATATAATTATCTTAAAACAAAAAGGTGACTCAAATTAATTAGTAGATTTGATAAACTAAGAAAAGCAAAGCAAAGATTATATTATCCTCCAAGGTGGAAGAGAAACAAAGGGAATAAAGAAAAATCAGTCAGTGTAGTAGGATGGGGAAAAGGAGGAAGGAAAAGGCAAAGTCACAACATAATATCATTGAAATCAAATTCAAATATTGTAGTAAGCACTAAAATTGTAAGTTGTCATATTTATGTGTTAAAAATTAAACATTGAGAGTATTTCAGACAATGAAATCTAGCTATGGGTTAATTTAAGAAGATACTCCCAAAACGTAAGAACCAAAAAAAAGAAGCATATAAAAGGATGAGAAAAGACATCCTAGGCAAATATTAAGGCAAATCATAACAAAATTTAATGCTGTTGTATATTTGTCAGACAAAATATACTTTATTCCCCAAAGAATTATTAGCAATTATGGGAGATATTATATAATAATAAAATGTAGACATTTAGCAGGATGATAAAATAACTCCGAGTCTGTAAGAACCTAATGGTATCATTTCAAAATATGTAAAGTAATCATTGGAATAATTACAAGGAGAAATAAGCATATCTTCTACTATTAAGATGAAAGAATTTAAAGTAACTCTTTCTGTAAGGACATAGAAAATTTGAAGATTGCAATTCCTAAGTTTGGACAAATGGATATAGATAAAACTATGCATCTCACACTCAGAAAATACACATTTTATTTCAAGCACACATGAGATATTTATAAAAGTTGACCAATAAAGAGGCTGCAAACATGGTCTCAAACAAAACAAAGTGTCAATGACATAGTGACCCCTAGCCAAAAAAGGATAAAATTAGAAATTAATAACAGAAACCTAACAACAAACTGGGGCTGGGATTTAACTCAGTTGGTAGAGTGCTGTGCTGCAGTCTCTGAGATCCTGAGTTCAATTCCCAGCACCACAAAAAGTGGGAGAAGGGCCTGGCAATCCATTCCCAAGGCAATCCCGAAATAGTCAGCCATTGGAAACCCTATGAGGGTCGCTATGTGTTGGATACCAACTCGACGGCACCTAACAACAACAACAACAACAATGAACTAAAGAAGATTTAAAACAAATTATAAGTAATTTCTGGGTGAAAGAAGATATATGCAAATCTGAAAATATTTCTAATGAACCACAATGAAAATACAAAAAAAATAAAATTTGCCAAATGAAACTACAGGAAAATACATCCTTTTAAATGAATATTTTGTAAACAATGATGAATTTAGAAACAACAGACTAAGCTCAAAATAGGAAGGAAATAATAAAGGCAAGAGTTGAATTTAATGAAACAGAAATAAATAAATGCTGAAGGAAATCAACAAAGCCAACAGTAGGTTCTTTTAAAAGTCCAATAAAATATACAATACTATGGCAAGATTGGTCAAGGAACACAGAAGAGTACAAAAAAGCAATAAGACACTATCAGACAGAATTTTATGAACAACTAATTAATACATTGGGAGAAGGATGTGGCAACCCACTCCCAAGGCAATCCCGAAACAGTCAGCCATTGAAAACCCTATGAGGGTCGCTATGAGTCGGATACGACTCGACGGCACCTAACAACAACAACAACAATTAATGGACATGCATTTTAAATATAAAATGAAATAGAAAAATCTCTTGATATTATTGAATTAAAAAGCTGATTTCTGAAGAAAAAAATCAGAAAAGATCATTATGGAAAGTGAATATGCCATTTAAATATCTACTCTCCCACATAAGAACACAATAATAATCATTAACAAAACTAGCATGATTTTGTTTCCCAAACTTCCAACTTCACC
>VMDO01030081.1:0-21787 GCA_007922755.1 Pedetes capensis | reverse complement strand
GTTGCTCTTGTTGTTGTTGTTAAGTGCCATCAATCAGATACAACTCAGAGCGACCTTATATAAAACAAAACGAAACACTCTGATGCTGTGCCATGCCCAGCACTATGCAAGTGCTTCTCTGCTATTCATAGGATTTTTAATGGCTTATTATTTCAGAATTGCTTGACCTGAGTTTGATGCCCAGCACCACAAAAAATGGGAGAAGGAACTGACAGCCCACTCCTGAAACAATCCTCAAATGATCATAAAGAATGTAGGAGACATCAAAAGAAGAGCAAAGGAATACACAGAGTCACTCTAACAAAAAGAATTGATGAATGATCAAATATTTCAAGAGATTGCATATTATCAGGAACCAATGATACTGAAGGAAGAAGTAGAAGCTGCCTTGAAGGAATTGGTAGAACACAATGCTCCAGGAATTGGTGGAATACCAACTGAGATATTTTAACAAACAGATGCAGCACTTGAGGTGCTCACTTGTTTATACCAAGAGATTTGGAAAATAGCTACGTGACTGGAAGAGATCCATACTGGTGTCTATTCCCAAGAAAAAGGATCCACTCAAATGCAAAAACTATTAAACAATATCATTAATATTTGATACAGATTTTGCTAAAGAACATTCAAAAGAAACTGCAGCAGTATACAGACAGGGAACTGCCAGAAAATCAAGGCAGATTCACAAGAGGGCACGGAACCAGGAACATCAATGCTGATGTGAGATGGACATTAGCCAAAAGCATAGAATACCAGAAAGATGTCTACCTATGCTTTATTGACTGTACAAAGGCATTTGGCTGTGTGGATCACAATAAATCATGGATAACATTTTGAAGAATGGGAATACCGGACCACTTAGTTATACTAATAAGATATCTGTACACGGACCAGGAAGCAGTCATTTGAGCAGAACAAGGAAACAATGCCTGGTTTAAAGTCAAAAAGGGGTATGTCAAGGCTATATCCTTTCACTATACCTCTTCAATTTCTATGATGAGCAAATAATCCACAAAGCTGGACTTTATGAAGGACAGCATAGCATCAGGGTTGGAGGAAGCCTCATTAACAACCTGCATTATGCAATGGCACAACTCTGCTTGCTGAAAGTGAAGAGGATTCAAAGCATTTACTAATGAAGATAAAAGAAACAGCCTTCACTATGGATGGTACCCAACCTCATGATTAACGGAGAAAAGATTGAAGTTGTCCAATATTTTGCTTTATTTGGTTCAACAATCAACATCCATGGAAGCAGCAGTCAAGAAATCAAAAGACACATTACACTGGAAAAAGCTGTTGCAAAAGACCTCCTTAAAGTGTTAAAAAGTAAAGATGTCACATTGAAGACAATGGTGTGCCTGAATAATGCCATTGTACTTTCATTCACATCATACAGTTGTGAAAGCTGGACATTGAATAAGGGAGACAGTAAAAGAATTGATGCTTTTGAATTAGGGTTCTGGAGATGAATATTGAATATTCCATGGACTTTCAAAAGACCAACAGATCTGTCCTAGAAGAAAAGAAGTATAACCTGACTGTTCATTGGAAGCAAATGTGGCTAGATTGTATCTTAGATATTTTAATATGTTTTCAGGAGGGACCAACCTCTTGAGAAGAACAACATGTTTGGGTGATTGGCAGGTCAAAACAGGTAAATGAATAAAAAAAAACCCTCAACTAGATGGATCGACACAGTGACTGAAATAATGGACTTAATCATAAAAAGGACTATGTGCTTGGCACACAATCATGGAGTATTTTGTTCTGTTGTACATAGGGTCACTCTGAGTTGGACCTGACTCGATGGCACCTAACAACAACAACCTTACTAAAGTTGTGCATAAAAGATGACAAACAATTAAACAATAAGAGCATTGCTTGGCATTGAAAAAGCAGATTTTATGTAGTAGTACTTTTAATACTCTAATATATTTAAGATCAATCATTCTCAAATATGTCTGTGTCAGAATATCTTTAGAACATAAAAGCAGACAAGTTGGGTGGGATGGTGTACACCTAGAATCCCAACACCTGGGAGGCTGAGGAAAGAGAATTACAAGTTTGAGTTGAAGGCCAGCCTAGGCTACATAGTAAGACCTTCTCTCAGAAAAAAAGAACAAATAAAAAGAATATGCATAAGACTTACCTAAGAATCATCTAAATTCAAAATAGCACATGTTTGAAAAGCTGGACAGGTGCTTACGATGTACAACAAAACTGAGACCTATTGCATTTCATGTAAAGAACGTTGACATAAAACATTTTATTTTTAAATTAAAGAATCTGGTATATATTTTTTGGTTTGTGTCCTTGCTAAAATATAGAAGAAAGAATTATTGCCAGTGTCAACTGAGGCTTAGGAATATGTACAGAAAAGAATAGAAAACTTGAAAAGTACCCCCAAAGCTTGTTAAATGTACAACTTAAATCACTATACTAAATTTCCAGAATTCTCCACCATAAAATGTGAATAAATGGAATGTAAAAATTTAAAAATTTTTCAAATTTCTACATATCCTTTAAAATTAATAGGACCTTGATAGTAAATATCAAAAATAGTAAATAACCTTAACCTAATTATTTTTCTAGGAATTCATCCTAGAATTACACTAGCATATTTAAAATAATTCACATAAAAGACTAAACACTGAAGAATCTTTATGATTAGGAAACTAGAAACTATCCACATTCCATCCATAGACAATTACAGTGCATCCATACAATAAAATACTATGTAGCTAATAATGAGATAGTTTTCCATGTTTTATAGAAATATGACAAAATACATTCTTATATTAAAAATAGAACACACTAGTGTGTTGGAGGGGAAATGTTATATATTATAAAATATAAAATATGAATGTAACATATAAGTATATTCTCTCTCTCTCTCTCTTTAGCTCTCTCTCTCTCTCTCTCTCTCTCTTCTCTTCTCCTCTCCTCTCTCCTCCCCACTCTCTCTGTTCTGAAGCAATCCCAAAGCAATCAGCCATTGAAAAACCCATGAGAGTTACCATGAGTCAGACACAACTCAATGGCCTCTAACAACAACAACAACAACAAATACACACACAAACATACATAGACATATTCAGAGCACTTGCCCATCATATTCAGGAAAATAAGCTCCTGTCCTGACTTACCAATTCCACAAAATACAATCTTCAAAAGTAATATTAATGATTTCTTGTGTATTCATTTTTCCCTTGCATTATGTAAAATATTTAGATTAATAATGTGCACAGAAATTTGTAAATACCCAATTTTATATATTATAGTTACAATATATATTATATAACATATTGTATATATGTATTATATAGACAGAGAGATGGAGAGGATGAGAGAGAGAGAGATGCTGTTAACTGCCCTATGAACCAAAAGGGAGGGCGGTGCCTTGAGTCTGTTTCTGGGTACAGGCAACAAGGGATGGATTTTCCATAAAGAATTTTAAGCAACAGTAACACTGACTAGAAGTCAACCTGCTTGTCATTATTGCCATGTGTAGGAGTTTTAAATACTACCAGTAATAAAATATTACTACTTTCCAGAATGAATTTCTCAGGTCCCCCCTTCTGCCTGTGCCACTGACAACCAGAAACCAAATTCCACACCCATCAGAATTTGGGATAAGTTAGTTGTAACAATCAAGTCAAAATAAATGGTAAATGAGTAAATCTAGTAAATAAAATATTTTCATAATTATCCATCTGAGTGCCAAGACACATTTTAAAACACTTTTATTAATAAACATTAGGAAGATACAGAGTAGTAAGGTTTCTGCTATTTCCATTATACACTTATTGAATTGTTTTTGCTTACACTCACATCAACTTACATAATTTATGAGATCCTTTGATTTTGTTGCAAATTACATTATTTCATTCCTTTCGTTGCTGAGTAATACCCCATTGTTATACCATAACATTTTTATCCATTCATCTACTGATGGACATATTGGTTGATTCCATACCCTTGCAATTGTGAAGAGTTATATATTAAATAAGGAAATGCAGGTGTCCCTGTGCTATAAAGACTTACCATCTTTTGAGTATATTCTCAAGAGTGGTATTGCTGGGTTGTATGGTAATTCTATTTTCAGTTTTCTAAGGTATCTCCATATTAATTTCCAAAGTGTTTGAACTACTTTACAATTCTACCAGCAGTGTAAAAGAGTTCCTTTCTTTCTGCATCCTTGCCAGCATTTGTTATTATTTGTTTTTTTGATCTTGGCCATTCTTACTGGAGTGAGATGGAATCTTACTGTTGTTTTGATTTGTATTTCTCTAGTGGTTAGGGATATTGAGTATTCTTTCATGTGTTTCCTGGCCATTTGAACCTCCTCCTTTGAGAATTGTCCATTTCTTTTGCCCATTTATGTATTGGGTGACTTGTTTTCTTGGTATTTGCTTTCTTAAGCTCTTAGATCAAAGGGATACAGCCAGGCAAAGAAAAGGTCAAATTACCCTTATTTAAGATAGCATGATCCTTTACCTAATTGACTCCAAAAATTCCACTAGAAAACTCTTAGAGCTAATTAATGCCTTCAGTAAAGTGGCAGAATACAGAATTAACATGCAAAAATCACTAGCCTTCCTTTATACCAATAGTGAGCAAAAAGAAAAGGAAATTAAGACATCAATCCTATTTACAATAGCCCACCAAAAATTAAATATTTAAGTATCAATCTAACCAAGGACCCCAAGATCTCTACAAGGAGGCTTCAAAATAGTAAAGAAGGAAATTGTAAAGGATACTAGAAAATGGAAGGATCTCCCTTGCTCATGGACCAGGAGAATCATTACTATAAAGATGACCGTATTACCAAAAGTAATTTACATATTTAATGCAATATTCATTAAAAATCCAATGACAGACTTTACAAAAATAGAAAAATAATTCTAAAATTCATATGGACACATCAAAGACTGTGGATAGGCACAAGAATCTTAAGCTGCAAAAACAATGCAGGCAAGATTACTATACCTGACTTCAGTGTATATGACAGAGCTTTTTGGAAAAAGTAGCTTGGTACTGGCACAAAAATGGGCTTGAGGACCAATGGAACAGAATTGAAGAACCAGATATACACCCACGAAACTATAACCACTTGATTTTTGACAAAGGTGCTAAGGATGTTCAATGGAGGTAGCCTCTTCAACAAATGGTGCTGGGAACATTGGATATCCATTTGCCAAAAACTGAAAATTGACTCTTATATATCAATTTACACAAGAGTCAATTCAAAATGGATAGGGGACCTCAACATAAAACTGGAAGCATTGAAATTACTAGAAGACAAGATAGGAAACACTCCAACACACAGGCACAGGAAAGTATTTCCTTAACAAGACTCCAATTTTCTAGGAAATGGCACCAAGAATTAGCAAATGGGATTACATTAAATCAAGGCACATCTTTCAAAACAAAGCTTGTGACTTTATGGGGCCATTCTTCCTACCAGCTCCTGTTTGGAAGGCAGTCTTAGGACTGCAGTAGTAAGAAACAGCACAGTGCAGAGAAGGATACTTGTCGCTCTGTTTGCTATGATATGAGTCTTTTATGGCATTTTTCTAAAATTTGTTTGGAAACAAATACAAATCAGGAACATTAGAACATGGTTGAGATCATCTAAGCAGAAATGTGATGATGAGGATTAAAACACATGTATCAAATGGCCACTTATATCAATTTGTTTCTTGAAATTGCATTAGGATAAAATTTTAAGTCTTAAAAATCTTAGACTACATTTAAAACATACATTGATTATGTTTAGGTTTTCAAAATACACAGTCATCAGAAGCTATAGAAAGTTGATATGAAAGGGCTTCTTTGTCCACTGATTCATCTGCTTCTTTCTTTATTCAACAAACATGTACTAAGTTCTATCAACAGTGAGATAACATGAGGCACAAGGGAGATTCATCAGTGAGCACAAGAGATGAGGTCTCCTCCCTTGGAAGCATAAACCACAGTGATGAGAAGAGAGAATAAGCAAGTAAAGCAAATATAGAAGGTAATGACAAGCTGCAATTAAGTATAAGAAAAAAGATAAACAATATAGAAAAGGAATTGTGGAGCTATTCTCTGGGTCAAATGTTAAAAGAAGATCTCATTGAGTAGCAATAAATTGAGCTTTGCCAAAACAAACAGAAAAATTCCCATTCAGAGCAAAGCATAAGAATAAAATTACAAAACTTGGAAAGAGCTATGCATGTTCAAAACAAATACAAAAGCATAGAAGAAAGATGGTGTTAGAGGGAGTTCTTGGGGACTAAGGATAAGGCTCAAGTGGTAGAGCTCTTGCCTAACATGTATTAGGCCCTTGGTTCCATCCCCAGCATCAAAACAAAAAACAACAAAAAAGGAGTTGCAGAGTTACCCTGGTCTTTGATCTCAAAACATTTCAAAAACAAGGATTTAATAACTGATCTTCAGTTAAGTAGCATAGGAGTCATAGAAGGGTTGTAATTGAAAAAGTGATGTGCAATGAATTCTGCTTTTGAGATACAGTCATCTATGAGCTATAATTTTTGCATTTAAGTATGAAATGGCTCAGAAAGAGGGAAAAAAGTAGGAGATTAGTGTAAAATCCCATGTAAAAAAGAGTCACTTAAAGTAAAGTAGAGGAGATGGATACAAATACACTAATTTTAAATGCACTTTAGAGTTAAAATCAATATATCTCTATATTTTGGTTGTAAACAGTGCTGCAATGTACAGTGGAGTGCAGATGTCAATGTGCATAATTTTTATGTTTTATGTTTCCATTAAGATAAATTTAATTAATTTAAAAAAAAACAAGTCTTGCATATTATTGTTGGTAGCAAAAGTAGAGGAATGTTTGCAGGAGGAAGAGGGATGTTTGAAAAAATCAAGTGAGGATCATAGTATTTGTTTTACCAGGAGAGAGGATTTTCTTTTGTCTATTATGTTTTTATTTTTGCCTTAAGCAATTGGGCAATTGATTCTAACACTTAATGATACATAAAAGACTAAGAAAGCAATAAGTTTGGAGAGAGGTAAAACACATAATGAGTTAGACACATAAAGTTGTGATATCTAACCATCACACATATAGGCATTTAAATAGAGCCGGCTATGCAAATTGAGAGCACAGAAGACTTTTAGCCTCAAATATGACGCAGTTAGAAACCAGCATGGTGTCTCTCTTCTCAGTCACTGAACCCAACAAAATCACCTAGACATAATAGCTAATGAAGAGGACTCAGGTCTGAGACCTTTGATGTAATATTCATGAAGACGAGCTGGCAAAGGCAGCTGAGAAAGTTTGATCAGAATATGTGGAATAAGACAAGGAGAGTCTATTGTCCCGAGAGCCAAGGGAAGAGACAGTTTTATACAAGAAGAAATGAACATCTGGATTATCACTACTGAGAGGCAAGCAACATTAGAATGCAGAAGTATTCTCTGGATATGCAATTTGGAAGTTTCCGTTATTTCTTGGAGGACAGGATCAGTTAGAATATGGTGAAGGATGAGTGAGGCACAAGGAAGATAACAAGACTATAGAGAAGTTTGGTTTCACAGGTCCATCAAATGGGGTGATGGCGGAAGGAAGATGGTGGAATGAAGAGAGAACATTTGTTTTCGTTTCATTTTAAGATGTGAGATATATATTTTATTTCTTCCCACTCCCTGGTGGAGAAATAAGTGAATGGAAGGGGGAAAATTTCTAATATAGGAGAGAAAGAGTGGGAGAAAGAGAGAGAGAGAAAGAGAGAGAGAGAGAGAGAGAGAGAGAATATATGCAAGAATGAAAAAATGAGGCAAAAAATAAGACCACAGAAATCCAGAGTATGTGTTGATATTTTCTGTTCAAATATTTGCAATGGCAGTAGTAGTGAATAAGACATATTTCATGTATTTTAGGCAGTGCATAGAAGAGGATTGACCACTTTATTTAGATGAAGTAATGAAAAGATTTCATATTTTCACTGGATCAGGAAGATTACCATAACTGATAAAATGGTTTAATATCACCTAGTTAATAAAGAAATAGAGACAGACACACAGAGACAGAGACGAAGACGGAGAGAGCACACTGAGAAGCTTGCCTGAGGCGATCCTGTCAGGTGGATTATGATTTCATGGATGTCTTCTTTGATTGGAAATTCACCTTTTGGCAGCATAGCTTGGTAGAGACAAGGATTCCAACTCAGCAATAAAACTGACAGTGATCCAGCTCAGGCGCGTGGCCAGATAGTCATAAAGAAATGATTCTCTGTACTGAGTCAGCTTCAAAATCTTCTGGAAGTTTATAAAAAAAAAAAGGAGATTTCTGGCCCCACAGCTGAATTTTTGCACATAGAACATTAGAGATAGATGTCCAGACGCAAGGCCTGTTTTTCAGGAAAATGGCTTTGACAAGCATTTCAGACAGATGCGTGATATTCTCTTGGCCCTGGTCTGCCAATCAGAGTTTAACAAACAGTGTTTAGAGAACCCTAGGAAGACACAGGAGGAGGGATAACTTAGACCAACAAATTCCATCAATAAATAACCACAAAGAAGACATGCTGATTGGTGTGAAGCTCAGGAGGTGCCTGCACAGAGGACCCTTATGTATCCAGTCATCCAGATAGTCATCCAAGGAGCTTATCACTCCCTCCATGGAAAACTGCCCACCACAGGCAAGTGAGAAATAGATGTCATTCTGAGAATTACAGAGAGTGGATGGAGGTAACAGGGCTGGTCATGCAAAGCACACCCTGGTGAACCAGCATCGTGTGCTTCTAAATTTCTCTTCTCAGCTACTGTCTGCATGGTTTCAGGCTTGACCTTGCCTTCCAAACACCCAGGTTTCTCCCTGGGTTAGTCAATTTTCTAGCACTATAACAAAATACCTGAGATAAACAACTTAAAAGGAACATTCATGTAACTTGTAGTTTTAAAGGTTTCATTCGTGATCAATTCTTTCCGTAGTTCTGGGTTTTTGGTGAGGCAGCACAAAATAGCTCATCTCACAGCCAGGGATCCAAGGATGAGTGAGGAGGGACTTGGGCCCCACACCCCCCTTCAAGGACATGCCCTTAACCACCTAAGATTCTCCCAGTAGCCCCTACCTCCACTGAGTGGGCCCAAGCTGGAACCCAGGCTTTTAACCCATGGACCTTTGGGGGACATTCAGGATCCAAATTATATGGGCATGTAAAACTCCCAAGGTATTTTTAGCTTGGCCTTTATTTGTATATCATTTTTGCAGAGAAATTTGACTCCATCTGAGCTACTTAACTGCAGCCTTTCCTTTGGTGTTCTTTTTCATTGTGTCTATGTTTGTGGAAGCTTGACACCACAGAAGTATAAACAATACCCCTTGTGTGTTCACAGAGGATGAGGATAGAGAATTAGAAACATTTATATTGTCCTAATTTTCATATGCCCCCACCTGTCTCTTAGAATGTTGTGCTGTGGGGGCTTGTATGTTGCTGTGATGCTGAAAGCTATACCACTGGTATTTCAGATACCAGCAGGGCAACCCATGGTGGGCAGGTGTCAGCTGAGCTTCCAGACTAAGACAGACTAGGGAGAAGGATTTGGCAGTCCACTCCTGAAACAATTAGCCACTGAAATCACTATGAAAAGCAAAGAAGCGCTGTCAAATATAGTGCTGAAAAATGAGCCCCCCAGGCTGGAAGATATTCAAAAGATGACTGAGGAAATGTTGCCTCCTCAGAGTAGAATCCATCTTAATTACCTTCATGACAGGAATGGAGTAAAGTCCCTGGGACCTCCATTTGCTGATGTGGCATGACTCAACATGAAAAGAAATATAGTGGCAGCAACAATGATCTCTAACATAAAAAGATCACGCGCATGGCACAGTGTTGGGAAGTGTTTTGCTCTATTGTACATAGGGTTACTATGAGTCAGACCTGACTCTACAGCACTGCAAAACAAGAAATTTTTCATATGGTTGAAAGGTAATCATTAACATCTGAAATATCCTGCATCATGGTCAAAGCTGACTATGGTCTGGGCCATGAAAAGTGAGAGGGAGAGCAAGAGGAAGGGTGAGTTGGCCTCAGGGATGTTGTAGAGCCAGAGAAGTAAGGCTGGGTTTATGCTCTGCCACACAGCCTTTTTATCACAAGGCCAATTTCCGAGATGAGCTTCTCTTGTTTTATGTAATAGAACCTGAGGCAAGTCTTTGGAATGGTACCTGAAATCTTAGGAACTGGAGCCCAAGGTTGTACAGAGAAAAGGTGAGCAATATTGTTCTTTTAGCACAAGATTGCTAATTAAGGAGCAAAAGGCAGGATCGTGATGAGTCCAAAGTGAAACTCAGATTGATGAGATGAAGATGTCTTCACGAATTGGTTTTAAGGTACATTTGTCAATTCAAATTAGGAGCTGGGCTGAGAAAGGCCCATCCCTGGCATTTTGACTAATTGAGGACACACACTGAATTAGAAAAAGACAGAGGAGCTTCAGAACTAATTTTTGAAGTAGGAATAAGTTACAGCTTTCTCTGTTCACCCTATGATACTGTCAGTGCATGAGTATTTCGGCACTATCACCATGTAACTTGTGACAGTAAAAGCATCATAAAAGAGCTGTGCATAGGCTTGAGTATGTACATTGCACTTTAATCATTATTCTGACTTTCATCCATCAAATCCTTGTGTACATGTGCAGAAGAGGCCCTATGCCTTATAGGCAGGCTCTTAGAAGAATTTTCAGGGAATTTCACATAAAAAGAAAACTTCTTACAAATTCTTTCCCCTTGAGTTTAGGAAATCACCAGGAACAAGCTGTGTTAGCCTCAAATGTAAGAAAGAGAAATGGAGACTGTGGAAAGAATTAATTATACCCTGCATTTTTCTGTGGTTATGCTATGTGTATGGATACTGAGATTGCCAATGAAGTTAGCTGATTCAAATAAGAGTGTCCCTGTCATCCAGAATACTGTCTATATAGGATGACACCAGCCTTGGAGCTTGGGGCAGCTAGTTCATATTCCAGATGTTCTTTAAGAAAAATCAGCAGAGAAACTGACTCCAATCACCAGAATGATAACACTTTTCTCAGCAAGAATACTCAAAATGCTCCATACTATTTTTTTTTTACCAGTTTTGGGTTTTCTAATAAAAATAACAATAAAAAGGCAATCAGCAAAGAGAACAATAAGAAGTATTAGCTTGGTGAGAGTTTTAGAAACAATATTGCTAACTTTTGAAATTTTAGTCAAATAGTAGAGAAAACGTTGTTGTGTTGTTAGGTGCCATCGAGTCGTGTCTGACTCATAGTAACCCTCAGAGGGTTTTCAGTGGCTGTTTCAGTATTGCCTCGGGAGTGGATTGCCACATCCTTCTCTTATGTTTGTGGTGCTTGGAATTGAACTCAGGACCTCAGATACTGCAGAGCAGCGCTCTACCAACTAAGCTAAATCCCAGCCCAGAGAAAACATGGTTGTTGTTGTTAGGTGCTGTCGAGTTGGTATCCAACTCACAGAGACCCTCATAAGGTTTTCAGTGGCTGACTGTTTCAGGATTGCCTTGGGAGTAGATTGCCAGGCCCTTCTCCCATTTTTGTGGTGCTGGGAATTGACCTTGGGTCCTCAGAGACTGCAGTGCAGCGCTCTACCAACTGAGCTAAATCCCAGCCCCAGAGAAAACATAGTTCATCATAATTACCAAGTGAAGTAGCCAAATATTAATTTTTATTATTTCCAAAACTGGAAAAGCAAGAGCCCAAACTATATTTTCTGTACCTGATCTATAGCCTCATGAGTCTATATTTAGGGGTAAAAGTGATTTTCAATCTTATTATGGTAGATGGTAATAGATATCTGACAAACTTCATCAAACATCATCTGAAACAGTTTTGCACAGTAGCAGTATCATTCATAGCCAATGAGGTTTATCCAAGGCATGATTATGGCTAATTGAAAACTGTTCCCAAGACATAGTCTGAAATAAATCTTTTTGAAAAGCTTTGTTATTTTTAAAGGTATATAAGAGAAAGTCAATCTGCTGATCTTTCTCATTTCTTAGAAGTTCATTGGAGTTAATGAGCATGCCCATTCGACTCACTATGCTACCTAAGATGCAAGGTTTAACATCATGCATCATTAATACTTAATAACAGTGTACTGCGCTCTCATCTGTATTCACAGCCACTCCCCATTGCTCACATCACTGCCTGAGTCTCCCATCTCCCACCCACCCAGCCCATGGAAAAATTGTCTTCCACGAAATTGGTCCATGGTGCCAAAAGGGACTGCTTTTGTTGAATATTTTCAAGCACTTTTTTGGTATTTATTGTGATTACCATGGAGTATTTATCTTTCATTCTGTCAATTTTGTGAATCACCAACTTTATGCACCACAAAGAACTAGAAAAAGGATTAAAAAAAAACTCAAATTAAGTAGAAAAAGGAAATCATAAAGATCAAAGCAGAAATAAACCAAATAGAGAATATAAAAGCTAGAAAAAAAAGTCCTCCAAACTAAGAGTTGAAATGTTGTTGGAAAAATCAACAAATCCTATGTAAACTAACTGAGAAAAAAGAGTGAAGATTCAAATGAACAGAATCAGAAGTGAAAGATGAGACTTTAGAATAAGTGCCTCACATAAGAAAAGATCATTATGGACTACAATGAAATGTTATACTGCAACCTAGAGGAAATAAGTAAATTTGTAGAGATACACAGCCTGCCAAGACACAATCAGGAGGAAACACAAAGTTTGAACAGACCAATAACAAAGAGATTGAAGTGGTAATCAAAAGACTCAAGAAATAAAATCTCTGGATCACATAGCTTCACAGCTGAATTCTACCAGCTATTCAAAGAACAACTAATATCATTCCTCCTTACAACTCATCCAACAAATTAAACACCTAAGAACACTTTTGTTCCTGATAAAGCCAGTCAAAGATACCATAAGGTTAAAATACATGCCAGTATCTATGATGAACACTGAGGCAAAAAAAAAAATTTTTTTTAATCTAGCAAAGTAATTTCTTCAACACATCAATGTGATTATATACCATAACCAAGTGGGATTTGCATCTGGGTTTCATGGGCTCTTTGTGTATTATATCAAAATATTAAAAAAAATATATTCATTGACAAGCTAAAGGTCATAAAGGTTTTTATTTTGTTTTGTTTTGGTTTGTTTTTGGTTCTTCTGGTTTTTTGTTTTGTTTTGTTTTGGTAGTCTTGCTAGGCATCCCAGACCATCCAGGAACTGACATCAAATTAACTCTGATCCTCCTGCATCAGACTCCTGAGGGCTGGATTACAGGGATCAGCCATCATGCTCTGTTCCATGAAAGGTTCCTTCTATGTTTTCTTCTAGAAAGTTTATACTTTTATAATTAGATTTATGATATACTTTGAGTTAATTTTGATGAAATCTGTACAGTATCTGCCTGGATTTACTTTTTTTTGTATGTGAATGTCCAGATGTTCCTATATTACTTGTTGAAAATACTTTCCTGATTTCACTGATTTCCCTGTGTGCCTTTCTCAATGATTTATTAATTGAATTTGCATAGGTCTATTTCTGGGCTCTCTGTTCTGTTACAATGATCCATTTGTCTTATTTTTTAACCAATATCACCCTGTATTAGATATTATAACTTTGTAGTATGTCATGAAGTCAGATAGTATTGATCTTCTAATTTTGTTTTGTTTTGGCTTGCTTTCTTCTGTCTTGTATTAGCTACTTTTATGTTCTTTCCCCCAATTTTCATATAAACTAAACAATCAGTTTACCAATATGTGTGAAATAAGTTCCTGTGATTTGGGAAATGATTCTATAGAATACAAAAATTAAATTGAGAAAAATTTGCATCTTTATAATAACATGCCTTCTGATACTGAATATAAAATATCTCTGTACTTATTTAAATCTTTGACTTCTTTTATCAATGTATTATAAAATTTCACATGCTGATGTGACAAAAATTTTGTTATGTTTATACCTAGTTACTAAGCTTACAATTTGGTAATTGTATACATGGTATTTCTTCAATTTCAAATTGCATTTGTTCATCACTAGTATATATATAGTGTGTATGTATATATATGGCTATATATAGCCTGCAGCTGTAGCACTGTGGCATCTGATCCCATCAGATCTTGGAAGCTAAGTAGGGTCAGGCCTGGTTAGTACTTAGACGGGAGACCTCCTGGGAAAATCAGAAACTGTAGGCTTGGGAGAAAGACCTGGCAACCCACTCCCAAAAATCAATCAGCCATTGAAAACCCTATGAATAACAGAGAAGCACTGACAAAGTGTTTCACCTGTTATATATAGGGTCGCTATGAGTTGGACACCAACTAGAGGGCACCTAACAACAACAACAACTATATTTTTTCTTCTCAAGCCATGGTGGCAATAGTTAAGGATTCTACAGGGATAACATAAAATGACACAAGAAACATTAAAAAAAAGTTGGAAGGAATACACAGAATTGTTATACCAAAAAGAAGTGATATATGACCAAACATTTCAAGAAGTTGCATATGATCAGGAATCAATGGCACTAAAGGAAGGAATGGAAGCTGTATTGAAGGCATGGGCAAAACACAAGGCTCCAAGAATTGATAGAATACCAATTGAGATGTTCAATAAACAGATGCAACACTGGAGGTGCTCACATGTCTATACTAAATGATTTGGAAAACAGCTATCTGGTCAACTGACTGGAAGAGATCCTTATTTGTGCTTAAGGTCAAGAAAGGGGATCCAACTAAATGCATAAATTATCAGACAATATCATTAATATCACACACAAGTAACATTTTGCTAAAGATCATTCAAAAGTGATTGCAGCTATATATCGATGGGAAACTGCTAGAAAATCAAGTTGGATTCAGAAGAAGGTGTGGAACCAGAGACATCATTGCTGATGTCAGATGGATATTAGCCCAAAGCAGAGAATCCCACAAAGCTGTCTAACTATGCTTTATTGACTATGCAAAGGCATTTGACTATGTGGATCACTACAAATTATGGATAAAATTATGAAAAATGGGAATATCAGAGCACTTAATTGTACTTATGAAGAATCTATACATAGGCCAGGAGGCAGTCCTTTAAACAAAACAAACACTGCTTGGCTTAAAGTCAGGAAAGGTGTACATCAGGGATATATCCTTACACTGCACCTCTTCAGTCTCCATGCTGAAGAAATAATCTAAGAAGCTGGACTTGATGAAGAAGAATGTGGAATCAGGATTAGAGGAAGATTCATTAACATCCTTGTTATGCAGATGAAACATTACAGATGAAGATCAAAGAATACAGCTTTCAACATGGATTGTACCTCAACATCAAGAAAACAAGAATTCTTACAACTGGGTCAGTAACTACCTTCATGATAAACGGAGAAAAGATTGAGGTTGTCCAAGATTTTCCTTTACTTGGTTCTACAATCAACACTCATGGAAGCAGCAGTTAAGAAATCAAAAGGTGGATTGCATTGGGAAAAGCTGTTGCAAAAGACCTCTTTAAAGTATTGAAAAATAAAGATCTAACACTGAAGATGAAGGTGTGCCTGACTCATGCCATATTTTCAATTACATCATTAAATAAGGGAGACAGGAGAAGAATTGATGCTTTTGAATTATGGTGCTGGAGATGAATATTAAATATACCATGGACTGCCAAAAGAACAAACAGATCTGTCCTAGAAGTACAACCAGAGTGCTTCTTGGAAGCAAAGACAGCTAGACTGAATATGATGTGTTTTAGACATGTTATTAGGAGGGATTAATCCCTGGAGAAGGATATCATGTTTGTGTGCCTAGAACAATGCCAGGGAGTATTTCATTCGATTGTACATAGGGTCACTATGAGTCAGACTTGATTTGACAGCACCTTACAACAATAATTATACTAGTAGGCAATCGACTTTTATTAATTTCTTCCCAGGTCTAGTTCAAGAATGTACACGATAGCTTCTTAATTAATAACATCAAGCTGAAAACAGCTCATATGATATAAACAGAGGAGGAGAAAAATATGGTATATTAATTAGGAATAAAATGTAAAAAAATCAATCTTTAAAAGTATAATGCTGAGTAAAAGAGACTGAATTAGTCTTCTTTTTGTCTCTGAGACAAAATTCCTGAAAAAACTATTTAAAAGGAGGAAAAGTTGTGCCAGGCATGGAGGTTCATGCCTGTTATCCCTACAATTCAGGAAGCAAAGGCAGGAGGATTGCAAGTTCAAGGCAAGAGGCAGCCAGGATAATTTAGACAGACCCTGTCTCAAAGAGTAAAACAAATGGGCTTGAGTAGGCTCTGTGATAGAGCACTTGCAAAAGCATGCCCTGGGTTAACTCCTCGCTGCAAAACCAACCAACCAACCAACCAACCAACCAAATAAATAAATAAATAAATAAATAAATAAATAAATAAATAAATAGAGGGAGAAAGATTTATTTTGGCCCATACTGTCAGAGCTTTCAGTTCACAATTGACTGGCTGCATTGCTTTTGAGCCTCTAGTCAGGCAGACCATCATGCTGGGAGAGCCTTGCAGAACAAAGCTGCTCACCTCATGTTGTCCAGGAAGCAGAGAGTATGAGAGGAAGCAGCCTGTGACAAGATATACCCTTCTAGGGCAAGTCCCTAGTGACCTCCTATCCTCTAACGGAGTGCCACCTCCTATAGCCCACTGAGTTATGAACTCACCAGTGGATTAATTGAGGAGAATAGCTCCCTCATGATCCTGACAGATCTCACTAGTGCCATGAGCCAGGTACCAAACCTTCAACCCACAAGACTGTCAGGACATTTTATATGGAATCCATAACAGAGGATTTTAACAATGTAGTTAATATTGCATACTTTCACTTACATGAAGTCTAAAAACAGGCAACATGGGTATTTTTTGAAAATAAACTAGAAAAGTGGTTGCCTTGGATCAGGGGCACATGAGAACTTTCTGGAGTGAAAGTAGTGCTTTGAGTCTTAGAAAAGTTTGAGTAATGCAGAAGCATTTATTTCTCTAAACTCACAAAATAACACAATTAGGATTCTTCCCTATTGAAAACAAAGAAAAACAAAAAGAAAAACAAACTAAAAACGTGGATGGTGTGCTGTTAGGGATGTCACGCACTGAATGTCTCCAACATTCCTTGGAATGCACTGAGATGTATTACTGGATGGATAAAAGATGTACAGTGCTGGAGACGTAGCTCAATGGTAGAGCAGCTGCCTAGCATGTTTGATCTCCAGCACTAAACAATAACTACAAAAATATATACAGGTGTATGGAGATGTATGAGACAAATACAGCAAAATATTTATGATAGAAGTTGTGTCATAGGTATGTGTGTTCTCTGTGTGCAATTTCTCAGCTTTTCTGTATGATTATATTTTTTTCATAATAAGAAGTTGGAAAAAATAATGAAACATCTCTGTAAATAGCACAATTTTTCTGTATCACTATTGACTTGGAGTGTGATAATATTTTCCATCGTCTTTGTTGTTGTTAGGTGCTATTGAGTCAGGTCCAACTCATAGCAACCATATGTATAACAGATGAGGAGACACTACCCGACGCTGTGCCATGCACAGCACTGTGTCAGTGCTTCTCTGCTATATAGTGTTTTCAGTGGCAGATTGCCTTGGGAGTGGGCTTCTAGGTCCTTCTTCCAAGCCAACAGTATTTGGTATTCCCAGGCAGTCTCCCATCCAAGTCCTAACCAGGCCTGACATTGCTTAGCTGTTGAGATCAGAGGAGATCAAACTCCAGCATGGCATGCATGGCTGTAGGCTCCATTGTCACAGTAATAGAGTATTTTGATTTTCACTTTGAGCAATGAAGTATCATATAGAAACATGATCTCAATATGTAATTGTTCACAGAACAGGCAGTAGGGAAGAGTTTGAGTATTTTTAATTGTTCAGTAATTTACAAAGTTCATAAAAATCCAGCTTATATATCTAAGGAATGCATCTTCATTTTTATAACAGTTAATTATCTTGGCTAAGTTTCAAAACGGATGTCTAGGGTTTCATCCAAAAACAAACTCAGAATTCATTTACGCACATTGTAGAGAAGTCCATGCATGGAACAGCAAGAATGGACCCCATCATCTCTGTTGACAAGACTTCCAGCTCAGCATCTCCATCACATTAAAATTAATAGACTATTTTCAGAGCAGGTTTAGGCTTAAAAATTAAGAGGAAAATATACATTGCCCCCATCTAAAAGCCTCCACAGTGCCACCTTTCCCAGAATGACATATTGTCAAGTGAAACAGTATGTAGTAACTTTAGATTGGCTCCTTTCTTTTTGCAGTGCTCATTGGGTTTCATCCATGTCCTTCGGAGGTTTGATAACTCATTTCCATTTATCATTAAATAATATTCTACTATAGGGTTGTACTGTGATTGTTTCCTGGCTCACCTATCGAAGGGCATCTTGGCTGCTTCCATGTTTTAGCATATAATAAAGCTACCACAAACATGCATGTGTAGATTTTCATAATCAATAATATACAACTCATTTTGGTAAATGCCACACAACATAACTGACGGATTATACAGTAAGAGTTGATATTGTTTTGTAAGAAAACTCAAACTATCTTTCAAAGTGTCCATATGATTTTGCATTTCTACCAGCAATGAAACTTCTTGTTGCTACACATCGTCCCCAGTATTTGATGATATTGTCAAATTCTAGATTTTAGCCATTCTAATAGATCTGCAGGAGAGATAATTATTGGTTTTAATTTGGAATTCTCTGATTGATATTATGATGATCAGCAGCTTATGTTTATCATCTGTACATGTTCTTTGATGAAGCATCTGTTCATATCTTTTGCTGAGTTATTTGTTGAGTTGTTTTCTTATTTTTAATTTTTAAGGGCTCCTTATTAATTCAGATCTTGGGAGAAGGACATACCAAAAAATCTGCCAGTGAAAACCCTATGAATAGCAGAGAAGCAGTAACAATACTGTTTCATCTGTTGTATGCAGGGTCGCTATGAGTTACATACTGACTCAACAGCACCTAACAACAACAACAACAACATTAATTCAGATAGCAATAGTGTATTAGATATGTATTTGTAAAGATTTTTCTCTAATCTGTGGCTGTCTTTCTTATGACAATATATTTCCAAGAAAGGATCTTTTAAATTTTTAAAAATTTATTTACATTTTGTTTCATTTTTCAGTACTGAGGATTTGAACCCAGGGTCTCATGTGTGTGAGGCAAGTGCTCTATCACTGAGCAGCGTGCCCAGCTCCATTTTTATGCTTTGAAAAAGGATCTGGCTAAGTTGCACAGGCTGCCTCTGACCTCAAGCTTGATATCCTCCTGCCTCAGCTACCCAAGTGGCTGAGAGAACAGGCTTGAGCCTAAGTGCCTGGCTAAAATTTTTAATGATGTCCTACTTTTTCTGTCATAAAGTATGTTTTCTGTGCTGTACCTAAAAACTCATTGCTAGAATCAAGGTTAAGTATATTTTCTACTGTTACCTTATATTGAGAAACTTTCACACTTTATATTTAGATTCCTGGAATTTTTTGGTTAATTTTTATTTTTTTTGAAAAAGATAATGCCTGTGTGTAGACTCTTTGCTCTCTTCTTTATTTTTTAATTCTTTTTTCGATGGGTATGTATGGTTGTTCCACACCATTTGCTGAAAAACCATTATTTCTACATGGAGTAGATTCTGTTCCTTTTTCAAAGATCAATTGGCTATATCTTCTTTTCTACTGATGTATTTGCCTGTTGTTTCATCAATATCATACTGTTTATTACATTCAATTTCTAGTACTCTTGGCCTCAGGTTCTATCAGTCCTGCAATTTATTTATTCTTTAATATGCTCTTGGCTACTCTGGATTATCTGCCATCCATATAAACTTTAGAGTCAGTTTGTTGATATCCACAAAATAACTTTCTGGGATTTTACTGGGATTACATTGAATCTATAGATCTAATTGATAAAAACTCACATCTTAACATTTAGTTTTCCTGTCTAAGAACATGGAATATATGACCATTTATTGAAATCTTCTTTCCTTTTTTCACAAAACTCTTACACCCTTCCTCATATAAATATTGTACATATCTTGCTAGATTGATTCCTAAATATTTCATTTTTAGGAGCTAATGTAAAAGCACTTTAGGTACTGTGTTTTTAACTTCAAATTTTTAGCTTTACATTACTGGTATAGAAGAAAACAATTGATTTTTGCCTTTTGATCTTGTATCCTGCAATCTTGCCATTATTTCTTCATGCAATTGATTTTCTTCAGTGTTGATTCTTTGGGTTTTCTACATAGATAAACACGTTACTTGTGAGCAAAGGTATTTTTATTTCTTCCATCCTTAATAGTATACATTTTATTTCATTTCTTTGTCTTAATGGATTGGCTAGGACTTTGGTACAATACTGAATCAAAATTATGAGAAAAAATATCTTGACTTGTACCTAATTTGATATAAAAACATATGTATGTAATTTCTCACTAATTATGTTACTAATTGCACTTTCTCTGTCGTGTTTTTCATCAAATTGAAAGTGTTTCCTTTCACTATTAATTTTCTGAGAAATTTTATCAAATGTTTTGCTGCATCTTTTGATATGATCATATATTTCTTCTCTAGCCTATTTGTATAATGAATTCATTTATTTTCAAATAGGCTCATATGCATGATATAAATCTCATTTGTTCTTGCTACATAATTATTGCCAAACACTGTTGGATTCAACTTGCTAATGTTGTGTTGAGTATTTTTGCATCTATGTTCATAAAAAATAATGGTCTGAAAATAAGAATGAATTCAATCTTATCTCTAGTATAAAGACTATAGAGAGGCTCCTATATCCAGGTCTGTAAATTGTCACTTGAACTAAAAAGAATTTGCACATATTTTGAAGCTTCACTCATCCCTAGTGATTTTTGAGCTAGTATACTGAGAGATTTTTAAAATAATTACCATAAAGAAACAGATTAATTACAGCATTCTTAAATCAGAAACTGACACGATTAAAATGACTTCCTAGAAAGACTAACATGGAAGTTATGAATCACGTGGCAAAAGATGGCCAGCAGATGGCAAAAAATGAGATTCGTTGCAAGGGAATTTTTAAAAGGCAAGATAAAGTGAAACAGGCTCCAACTTAGTATCTGATTTGATGTTGGAAGGAAGTAGAAGGAAATGAGATGGATTAATCAAAGAGATCAGAGTGCTACTAGCTGCAGAAAAAGAAATATAATTGATGAAAGGATTACTGATAAGGAGACTTTGTTGATGGGAAAATAGCAAACAAAATTTTAAGATTTTTATACATGAGTCAGGGTCAAGGACCCCAAATTTGGTAGAAAACCCCAAGTTCTGGTAGAAAAAAATGAAACAGAATCAGATCTCCGCAGAAAGTAGGTGATATTTGACTTGCCTCACATGGCACTCCCACCTCTCCCATCTCCAGGTTCTTGTCTCTGTACACTTGAATATTTCATCTAGGTTTTCCTAGTGAGTACTCCGATGATTCTAAACCTATACTTCATAGCTCTCTCCAAATTTCAGATACCAAGTGAATACTGGATATATTAACATAGTATTCCACAGTTAAATCCAGTTCACAGAGTTCAAAACAAAAGTCATTTCTCCCCAGAAATTTGGTAAATCTGTGACTCTCAATCTCAGTTTACGAGACCCCCCTTTTTTCAGTCAGTCAAGTGAGAAACTGAGAATGCATGACTCCTCTCTCGCTCCCTTTTTTCATGTTTCTCTCTCTCTCTCTCTCTCTCTCTCTCTCTCTCTCTCTCTCTCTCT
>VMDO01030080.1:0-21794 GCA_007922755.1 Pedetes capensis | reverse complement strand
CCCCCCCTTTTAATGTGATCTGACCTTTGAGTAGGATTTTTCCTTCTTGTAATTTTGAGTCAGCTCTCTCATATGAGTGAGAACATGTGTTGTTTCTCTTTCTGAGCTTGTGTTCGTTCACTTAAAATAATTTTCTCTAATTCCATCCATTTTGCTGCGAATGACCCTATTTCATCTTTCTTGATTGCTGAATAGTATTTCATTGTGTATATATACAACAACAAATGTTTGATACATTGTTTTCAAACATTTTCTTTTCAGGCTGTGTGCCTCCTTTTGAATGAAGTGATTCTTGTGATAACATATCACGGCTGGATAAAGTTTCTTGTGTCATTGCAATGAAAGACCAATGCATCCCTGCAGGAAGGAGAACACTCTTCAGGGGCAAAGGTAGATGAAGATTCATCATCCATCCAAGTTTCAACCATGTGCTGACATATAAAGGCCTTGTTCAGGTGGTCTTGGGCTGCTTCAGGTATCTGCTATTGCCTGCTGAAACCGTAATGGGTCTGCTCACATAAGTAGGTCATTTTTACCCTGTTGTGTCTTAGCAGGAACTGTACATTTTAGTCATTCACCATCCCCACGATAGACCAGAAATATAAGTCACTTACCTGCTCATGTTCCCTGTGCTGGATGTCATGTGCTCTTTTCCCATTCACCATATCTCAAAAACCTTGTCTTTGTACTATTATTAATTTGTGCCCAGTTAGTCCTATACATTTTTGGATGCATACACTGATGCACAGACAGTTTTCTGTTACTACAGTGACACAGTTGATAATGCATACTGATGAAGAGACTTGGTTAAGTTATATCAGATTGTTGGAATTTAAAAATCCAAGCAGCACCCCACTGACTTGACATATTCTTCCTGGCTGCTACAATTCTTGGCGGATGTCATGACAATGCTGGCAATATACATGAAGTGAATAGACATGGTGATAGTGACATCAACAGTTAGGGTTGGGGCTGTTAATGACCTACCACTAGGCCTGAACTCTTCACGATCCTATCACTTCAGTACTGTCACACTGAGAACCTAGCACCTGCCACAGGATGCATCTGGAGAAAAATCACATCCAACCACACCAATCAGTGCATAATATTTGTACTACTGAAATTTTTCTGCAAAATGTAAGATTTTGTATTTTGTGTTTGTAGACAGTCTCAGGTAAGATGCAAGAGTTCCCTTTGAGGGAGATGTTTATAAGAAAACTACATTTTGATAATCTCTACTGCACTTAAATCCAAGGAAGCAAAGGACTTCATTTTAAGAACAAATTCCACCTCCACTGTTGTCAGTTCCTCTACGATGCCTCTTGCTTTGCAAACACAGTGCAATATCTTTAGTGATCAGCCTAATGTGAGGCCATCTTTCTTCTTTACATACATTGTTCTTCCTCTGTGTGTTCCAGAATTTCAGACATCCTCAGAGCATATTGCAAACAGCTCAACTTCAAGGGCTTTACTAAGGCTTTCTGTAGCTTCCAATGTTCTTCTTCCTACATTTTAACAGACACCCTTCCCCATCCTAAGTTTCACAGGTTTAACTAATTTGTATCAGTCCATCAGATACCTTTTATAATTCCCTTGCCATTGCAAGAATTTTTTCCCCTTCACACTATAACTAGTTTGGATGAAATGGAGGGAAACTCCTATTCTCAAACTGTATCCTTCAGTATCCTTCATCACCAACTGCATTCAGGAACGCTTTCAGAGGAAATCTTGTTGGACTTAACAAAAGTGTGGTTTCTATTAACTCCAGATTTTCAATTAAATTTAATAATAATGTACAATAATGGAGTCTGGAATCACATGGAAAGTACATCCAGGCATTTGGTGCATTACAAAATCAGTGGCTTGAAAGGGGCTGGAAAAATTAATGAAATTTCATTAAATATTTTGAATCAGTTTCAACAAGGCACATCCAGAAATGAATCTTCATAGAAATATAAAATGCAAATATGGAAAAAGTCCAAGTGGAACATCATGCCTAAGTGGAGTCTGCAAATATACATGATGACAATTACAAACTATGAATTTTAGTTAAAACTAGTGGACACAAAAGTGAAAAATGAAATTTAATTTCCAATGGTGTTCACAGAGATAGCAATGCTTTTAAAATGATGAGAGAGTGAGTGAGTATTCCAGGATTTAACACAAAATCTCCCATTTTATATATGGCCATACATATATAAATGAGGACTTCTAAAAGAAAGAGAAACTACTATTCATTTAAGTTCATCACTGGTAGAGAGAAAAGTGACTTTTAACAGTACAAAATACCTCCCTACTTAAAAATGTCCTCTGAAACAGAAAGAAGGCTTTTACCAGAAAATATACTCTAATAAAACATGCCTCCTACATAAAAAAGAGAGTAATTTAATAGGAAAGCAACATATCCAATTAAATATGGCCAATATATAGTAAAAGGAATTTCAAGAGTAAAATAAACACATCAAATGATGTTTGGCTCTATGTGGAAAAAAAGAATATTTAAGAGGAGAAATAAACTCTCTCAAATGAAATATGGCCCCTATACAGAAAAAGGAGGAGATTTAGTAGGAAAACCCACTTGAATTTAATGTAGACCATAAAAGAAAAAAGAGACATTTTTACAGGTAAAAAAAATCCTGAAATAGATATGATCTTTATATAGAAAATAAGATGTCATTTAATAGGAAAGAACTCCAAATATACAGATAAAATGTAGAGAAAGAATAAGAGAGTCACTTATCAATGGGGAAAACGTCTCATGCTATAACCTAATATTTGGTGATTAGAATGGAGCAGTGATGTCTTCAAGTGAACCAGGGCATATAAGTTTAATTTCAAAAACCATAATTGGTTCTAGAACATCTTTTGCCTCTGCTCATTTGAAAAGAACTCCAGTCAGGTCTAAACAAAATGATGTAGCACTTGGGGACAAAGATGCAGCCTAGCACCCCTGCACTGGAGGCCAAAATGGAGAAAACCTCCATGGCCACCATGACCTTCCCCTTGGTACTATGGTAGACAGGGAGGAAGGTGACCCAGACACTGCAGAACACCAGCATGCTGAATGTCAGGAACTTGGCTTCATTGAATGTGTCAGGAAGATTCCTGGCCAGGAAAGCCAGGGTGAAGCTCCCCAGGGCCAGGGAGCCCAGATACCCCAGGACACAGTAGAAGGTAGTGACTGAGCCCTTGTTGCAAAAGATGATGATGTGCCCATGTTCAGAATGTGCGTCCATGTCAATAAAGGGAGGAGAGGTTCCCAGCCAGGTTCCACAGAGAATAATTTGTATCAGGGTGCAAAAAGGAATAATGAAGTTAGGTGCCCCTGAGAACAATATCCACCTCATTCTTCTCCTTGGAGTGGTGACCTTAAAGGCCAGAACCACAGTAATGGTTTTGGTCAACACAGTGGAAACAGCCACTGTGAAGATGACCCCAAATGTGGTCTGCTGCAGAATGCAGGTGGCTGTGTTGGGATGGCCAATGTAGAGCAAGGAACAGAGTAAACAGCAGATGAGGGAGATGAGCAGGATGTAGCTGAGAGCCTGGTTATTGGCCTTTACAATGGGAGTGTGGTGGTGCTTGACAAAAATATGAAGAATTCCAACTGCCATTGCAGTGAAGCTCAGGGACATGGTGGCCAAAGCCCTCCCCAAGGGATCTTCATAAGACAAAAATGTGACAGCTTTTTTGAGGCAGTGGTTTCTCTCTGTGTTGGCATACTGGTCATCTGGACACATCACACAGTGATCCATACCTAGTAGGAAATGCAGCACATGACTTTTGCAGCGTGAGTATTCCAGTCTTATAAAGACGTCGATTAAGGGCTTTGGACAAAATAAACCTAATCGGTCCCCTTTTTTACTTAATGTAGAAAAATATTTTGGTGTTCAGGAGATTCCCAATTAATTATACATATCAGGTTTGTGTTGTTCATCTTGTTATTTGCCTTGAATATTTATAAGCGTTTTATTTCTCTTTTAACAAAGCATAAATACTCCATCTTTTAGTACCTTCAAAGTGCTATAATAAAATTTCTCATACTGCAGAGCTCATGAGAGCATAACCTTATTACTCACATTTTTGTATCCTGAGCACAAGAATACAGAAGCAGCTAAAGTAGTGTGTGCTGAAGGCTATCACTCTGCTTCATGGCCAGTGGACATATGGAAGTAGGAAAATACAACCCTCCAATTTGCTTATGAAGGGTACAAATTCATTGATGTACATGTACGTTTCATGAGATAATTAGTTCTCCAAGACTTACATCTTACATCAACCATGTGGGGTTTTTTTTGCCTCATTTGTCAATTTTGGAACATTTGCACCAATTAGAATTAGGAATGAAGTGATAATTTCCAAATCAGTAAATCATCAAGCCTCTAATATTGATAGGAAAGAGAACAGGGAAGCAATATTCAAAATAAGTAGGAAAACAACCAACAAAACCACAATAACTAGGTAAAGCTATTAAACATATGTGCTAACTAATAATGATCTGAACTTTCCAGTAAGAAGCTGCATTCAGTTGAATAGATTATAAAAATATCTAAGTTTTGTTGTCTGCAAGAAACACAGGTCCCAGACAAAGACATGCAGAGATTGAAAGTGGATGGAAGGAAATTCCTTTGGAAATACTATCTATAGTGATTATAAACTAATGAGCCAAAGGACATAGTACAATGCAGAAGGGGTTTTCTACATCAAGGGCAATAATATCGATCACATCAATGAAATTCTAAAAAGAAAGGTAGAGATTTTATGTATGCCTTCAGCTCCCAGGTACCTCCCTGTTCCTAGGTGCAGAAGAAAAGATGAGTAATCGTAGGGATTTCTCCTCAGTGGATACACTTACCTGTCTGATTGGAAATCTCATTCTCTGGGCAGAGATAGCAATGGAAACAGCAGGCAGGTTTTCCCTCCTGAGGGGATTTTCTGAAGCCAGGACTGCAGGGCGCACTGCACTCAGAGTGAGGAGTCTAAGGAATATTGTTTACATGTTGTTAACGGAGAGGAAATCGACCTACTCCCTAAAATAATACTTTTCAGCATACTGAATAATTTATGACCTTGTTTGTATGTTATTGTTGTTGTTGTTGTTGTTGTTAGGTGCCGTCGAGTCGGTATCCAACTCATAGCGACCCTCATAGTGTTTTCAATGGCTGACTGTTTTGGGATTGCCTTAGGAGTGGGTTACCAGGCCCTTCTCCCATTTTTGTGGTGCTGGGAATTGAACTTGGTACCTCATAGACTGCAGTGCAGCACTCTAACAACTGAGCTAAATCCCAGCCCTATTTGTATATACTTACTTATGAATCAATGCTTATATGCCGTTTAGCACCATGTATCATTTGATATGGGGCTGGGATTTAGCTCAGTGGGTAGAGCACTGTGCTGCAGTCTCTGAGGCCCCAACTTCAATTCCCAGCACCGAGAAATGGGAGCAGAGCCTGGCAATCCCCTCCCAAGGCAATCCCAAAGCACTCAGCCATTGAAAACCCTGTGAGGGTCGCTATGAGTCGGATACTGACTCGATGGCAACTAACAACAACACAACATCATTTGGTGTATGTGAACATGCAGAAATAAAAGGATGTTAAAATAAGTTTCTTTCCTATATGTTGGAAAATAGAAAATCTAGGAAGCTAGAAATTCAGACAGTACAGGAACATATGTGTTAAATCCCCACTTATGGGGAAGCACAAAACTCACAGCAATATTGGGGTAACTTTTACCTAGGGTAAAGCCTTTTGGTTAGGATCAACTCACCTGTGTAGTTCCCATGCCCCATTCTATCATGTCTTCAGACACATAGAGTTGTCGGTCACTTGGAAAAGATGGTGAAAACTTTCCTACTTTCACTTTATGTCCAAGCCCTTGTGGAAAATTCCAAACATTAAGAATGTCATATTCTGCATCCAGTTTTTCTTTCTGATTCAGATTCATTGGGTTTCCAGCAGGATTGCTAAACTGGATATTCTTCAAATACGGATTCAGCTAAAAGAGATCCATCATTATTAGGATGAGAGATGCCCAGAAGTGGGGCCGAGTCTTGTAACTGATGAAGGTCCCACATTCTCAATATGTCCTCAAAATGACACTTTACAGGGGACACAGGATGTAATAGAACCATTGAAAGTATATGGAAAATAGAAGTGTCATTGTGTTTCAAAAATACTGGCTCATCTCAGAAGGACATGACCAAATATATGGTTGGTCATGGCTCTGAGATACATCTCAGTCACCATTTCCTCTGTGATTTTTCTCAGGGTATAGTCTCACCAATGAGGTCTCCAATGCCTAATGCCCTTGCAGAATTACTTGAGACTATTGCAAATTATCCAGTATAGAGATCAGCAACTTCTTCTCAGGACTTAAGTTCTGTTCTTATTTTCACTTAAGATTTTCCTGTGGGCATTCTAGGAACATGGGAGATTAGGAGCTATCTCCCTATAAAACTTCAGTAAATGATTCCAGAGTAACAAAGGAGAAATTCAAACACCAGTTGGAAAAGAAGAGGGGTTGCAACTAAAAATACTCTTATTCAAAGTAATGATTGAAATGTTAGTGAAAGAGGTAAGAGAAGAATAAATAAACTATTACAAATAGAGAATGGGGAAGCTATATTATCCCTATCTACAGAGGACATGATCCTATACTTAAAAGACACTCAAGATATCAAATAAAAGCATGGTGTGGTGGTAGAGCACAGTGATCAGGGTACTTGAAAACATGTGTGAATTTCTGAACTGACCCCCAAGTGCCACAAAAAAGACAAAAATACAAAACACAGAAATATACCCATGCAAACAGAATCACCTGAGTTTTTGGAAAGTGGTATAAGCATACACTGGAGAAAAAGCCTCCAGAACAAATGCTTCTGGGAAAACTAGATATCTACAGTAGAAAAATGAATGTAGATCCAAAGCTAACACAAACCCTAAAAATCAATAGAAATTGGGTCAAAGAATTTGAGGACAAACCAGAAACATTGAAACAACTAGAGGAAATTGTAGAGCACAATTTCAACACTAATGCATAGACAGGAGAAATCTCAACAGTAATACAGTATCCCAGGAAATATTATCAACGAATGGCAAGTGGGAATAAATGAAATGAAAAATCTTCTACACACATGGGATACAGTCAATAAATAGAAATCCCCCGAATGGGAGAAAATGTTTGTTAAAATGTACATCTTTCTGACCAAGGACTAATGTCTAGCATATTCAAAGACATCAAAAATTAAGTACAGAAAAACCTCAAATAAGCAAATCATTAAACGAACAATGTAAATAAATGGACAATTCTCAAAAGGGAAATAAAACAGGCCAATAAATATATGAATTAATGTTCAGCATCTTTAGACATTAGGGATATGCATGTTGAAACCACTCTGATATTCCAACTCTACTGTATGATCCAGATGTATCACACCTCAGGAAATACCTATAGGCATCTAAGTCATCCTACCAGACAGAATTACATTTCCATGTTCATTGTAGCAATGTTCATAATTGCAATGACACAGAAGCACTCTAAATATCCACACATGGATAACCAGATTTAAAAATATGATACATATATGCACAGTAGATCACTACATATCTATTTAAAGGAATGAAATTAGGTCATCTGCAGAAAAATACATGGAAATGGAGATCTGCATTTTCAGAAAACTAAGACACAGAAAGAGACATCCTTTAGGTTTTCACTCACCAGTGTAATTTAGATGCAACTTAAAAGAAAAATTTCTGTGTGTATGTATCTAAGATTGGAAAATACAAGAGGAAGTGTCTAAAGAGGCACATGATCAGTGGGAATGGTGAGAGAAACATGGAGTGAGTGAGGGAGACAGCACTCACCAAAACTGAAGTAAATTTCCATAATGAAATTCATTATACTATGCACATTAGATCACTTTGCACAAATATATTCCATGAGAATGGAATGAGTTTTCCTCTTGAAAATTGGCAAGGATGATTTGAGTAGCTTTGTGGAAAGCCATTGATCCATATTCAAAAAACTGTTACCCATGGTACTGATATCTTATTGTAGACTTCTATCCACACCTACATTTACCTCTCAGTTATTGAAAAAATACCAAAATGCTTGTCTTTGGGAAAAAGGATCCTAAGCTAACTAGTGTGAATAAATACAGTGTGAATATATGAGTTTATGAAACTCACCTTGATGACAATATATACCCCCCTATCTAAGAGACATTACCTGCCACTGGGAAAATGTCAGGCTTCTCCTATTTTCCATGGGTTGTACATCTTCTTGTTGAAGGAGCATCTCATGGAGTGCATGGGCCACAGCATACACAGAGTTGTAGATAACATAACTCCCTTCACTCATGGCCATGTCAAACATGTGCTGAGGTAACCATCCCAGGGAGCCATTGGATGAACAAGTCAGTGTTTTGCAGGTAGACTCTGAGAGTGAACAGTTAAAGTATATCGACCACACCCTAGAAAGGTAAGGGTCCTCAGGGTATTTGAAAGGGTTCACTGTGTGGATAAAATCACTGAACCCTGAGATATCACCATGGTGGTGTGAAAAAGTGAGGGTCCCATGGAAGGTGTCAAGGATGAAAGGCTTCTTACTGGTGGTCACATCCCAGTGAGCGGTGGTGATCCAGACTTTCTGTGTGTTGGAATGTTCCCATCTTCTGAAGCTCAGAGCCAGAGTAGAGTCAGTGTCTCCATAAATGATAACAACATTGGCTGATGATGACAGGATATCAGTAAATTTGAAACCTCTAGTGAAATATATTTGTGGTGTTACTGTGATCATAGTCACAAACGCTAGGCAGACTGTTTTTATCCATCTCTCCTCTCATGTCTGAGAGGAACTGAATGCCATTGTCATCCTCTGAGATGACCATGCCCACCCAGTTCCAGTGGAAATGAACCAGCAAGGAGGCCATTGCAATGACCAGAGCTGTATCCTTGGGGGCCATCTGATATAGAGAAGGAAACTGGCCAGCATCACTCAATTTTGATTCAAAAGGTCCAAAGGTAAGCTAAGGGACATAGAACATTGGAACCTATGTGAGAAAGAGGATTGACATAAAACTCAATCTCAGACGTGCAGTGTGTGAGGCAACAGCTTGTAGTGGTAGAAAGGACACTTTACTTCTCCCATCATTAAAGTCATCTCTAACAAAGTGAGTGCTTCTGAAAAATCACTATTCACAATCAGAGTTCCAAGAGCCCCTCTTTCTCTTTCCCATGTCCTTCCTTTCTAATGCAAACACATCTAAAGTAAACACACCATCAATCTTCTGAGTACTTACTGTTTGAACCTCGTAGATAGACACATGCATAAACCCAAACTTGTCCATTCATTTTTTCTTTAAAAACTGATATTGGCAACAAAGAACACATGAGTTCATCATTCCCTGTGATAAACTAGCTCACCTGTGGAAACTTATACAGCTGCAACAATACACCAGTTTGGGCAGACACTTCCCATGTTGTTCCTGTAAGTACAGCTGCAATATTCCTCTCTCTTCTGCATGTGTAGTTAGGCAAGTACCATCTCTGGCCTGTGAGCATTCTGAATGTACTCTCTAACAAATCCACATCAGTGAAACGGACATGGTGATGATGAAGTCCCAATGAGATATTTGGTAATAGATGGGGATTCCTATTGATCTCCTCAATAGCAAAATAGAGTGCCAAAACAAACTGGTAGTTCTTTAAATTGAACCTTTAAAAAAGCAGAGAATTTTGGGATCAGGCTGCAATCCTGACAATTTTCAAATGGAATATACAAGTACTATATGCTGTATGCTTTCTTCCCTAAACGTCTTATCCTGGAAACTTACACCTTAAATGATAGTTTGAGAACCTCTAAACTTGGGAGATCATCAGTCTATTATACATTCATGACAGTTAATGTCTCATAAGTGAAACCACTATCATTAGACCATTCATATAGAGCTTGTTTCATCTATCTGGTATGTTAAAACATTGTTAGAAGTTTTTCTGGCATCTATGAAACAAAATAAATAAGGAACATGACCACAACTTCAAAGACCTCTGGGACATGATCAAGAGTCTAAATGTAAGAATTCAGAAGGAAGAAGAAAAAGCTTAGATAAAAACTAAAGGCATAGACAATATTTTCAATGAAATCATAGCAGAAAAGTCCTCATTTTGGACAAAGAAATAGACTTCAATCCTCAAGACATGTTTAGAATTCTAAATATAAATGACTAGGAAAGAATTTCTTCTTGACCCATTAGCATTAAAATAGGAAGACTAAAGAACAAGGAAACAATTTTAAAAACTGCAAGACATAAATACTAACCGACTTACAAAGGAAAACACATCAGAATAACATGAGAGGTCTCAGCACATACCTAGAGTCCAGAAAAGCAGGAAGTAATGTACCTCATGCCCTAAAAGTTAATAACTGCCATACATAACAAAGTTATTATTTACTATTAATCTAGAAATAAAACCTTCCAAGACTGGCACACACTATCAAATCATGATCACCAACTCAGCATTACAGAAGATACTTAGAGGAATTGTAAACAGATAGGAGGGAGAAAGACTTAACCAGTAGAATGCAGGAAAGAATGAACATCATGAGAGAAACAAATGAACTAAAGAGAACTAGCAAAGAATCAGTCATGTGTAACTGAATAAAATAAACAAAATCTGAATGTGAATATGGAAGAAATAAAAGGATGTATAATAAGCAAACCAATGAGGAAAACACCCCAGACAATTACATAAATAATCACACTTATCTCAGTAATAGTCTTATATATAAATAGTCAATGCCCAATTAAAAGAAATAAACCAGTGGATTGGATGCAAAAACAAAGTCAAATAATGTGTTTTCTTTGAGAAACATATCTCTCTGGAAAGGAGGCTCACTGCCTGAAAGCAAAAGCATGGAAATGATATACATAGAGGTGGGGTCATCAAAGGTAGGAGTATCTATCCCTATATTGGAAAAAGCAAGCTTCAGGTTAAATGAATTCCGAAGAGATAACGGTGGTCACTCTATATTAATAATGGGAACAACTGACTAAAATGATATAACAATTGAAAATACCTATCCACCCAAATTTGGTGCATCCAATTTCATAAAACAAACATTGTTGGATAAAGAGGCAGGTATATCTAGATGCAGTAATACAAGGTAACTTCAATACCCAACTCTCATGAATACATAGAACATCAAACCAACACATTAACAAAGAAACTTCAGAGATTAACACCACCATGGATCACATGGACCTAAAAGACATCTATGGAATATGCATTCCTAAAGTTACAGAATATAAAGTCTTATAAGCATCCCATAGAATTTGGTCCAATGTGGATGATATTTCAGAGCACAAGTCATGTATTACAAATATAGAAAAATCAAAACAATTTCATATACCTTTTCACATGAGGACAGAATGAAATTAGGTATCAGCAGCAAGAAAAATTGACAGAACTCTAATAGCAGTTGGAGATTGAAAGATGCATACTAAAATGATAAATGGGTCATGTGAAAGAAGCTTCAGTCAGTAAAAATCTTAGGGTGAATCAGCCAATGGGGACTGGAAGTAGAAGTTGCTGAATCAAAATCATGACAAGAAGCAGAACAGAATCACCTGGATTTCAGCTAAGGCACATAAATTTCATTTCCTGATGAGAGTTGGGAAACAAAATTGTAACTTCCACTTGTATTTTATTGGAACAATATACTGGTACCCTTCAGTGAGGACCAATACTGTGAACCCATACCAGGTAATATAGCCCACAGAGAAAGTTACAAAACCATAGACAAATGCCCAATTCAAGCAACACCCTCCAATCCTGCTCCATGCTATAGAGGCTTTTCTTTTCTTTGTTTTAAATGAGACATCTTTACCCTGGCTTGCCTTTAGGTGAAACCTCTTCATTGGCAACAAGCTGAGTAGTCTGGGAAGCTGCCATGCGAACACAGTTTACAAGCGAATTCATCCAGTGAAAATTTAAGAAAATTCTAGCATCAAGTGAAAATGAAAACCAACATTACCAGAGTTTGGAGGATACAGAAAAGGGAATTATAACAGAGATGTTTATAGATATGAATGCCTACATTCAATTATGTAAATAATAAAATAGCAGTCAATAGTTAACAGGAAAGAGAGAAACACATGGCAGCTTTGATTCTCCACAAAAAATGCAGGTTATTGGGAAGAAAGCTAAATACCTTTATAAAGATGTCTGTGCACACTGGTAAGGTATACATGCCATCCACTCCTTTGTACATACATTAGGATTTATAAGATGGAAGACACTTTAAGAGATCATTGTTTTGTGGAAGGCACAGTTTCCTGCCTCCTCATAGTACTGAACATATGCCAGGAGTTCAGATTGTGTTTTAAAAGGGACGGAATGTGACCTCATGTGGTTGCAAGTGTCAAGAGGAGAGAGCTGGGATGTACGGAGATATAGTGTGCTGGACAATTCATCCTGCAGCCCTGTCAAACAGATGTTAAATGATGAAATTAAAATGTTCTCTCATTTGCCTGAAAGTGTGAAAAACTGTTCAGCAATCAACATCAAAATAACTGTGAATGCTTCCAAGTACGCATGATTATGAAAGCAGGATAGAACACACAGATTGTGTTGGGTCATCCATTGCACATGTTAGATGCATTATACATCATGAAAATCAAGCAGGAATTGAATACAAAAAAATGCACTTACTTGTAAGCAGGATTGTTTTCCTTATGATGTATTGCATAAATGGGGAAGAGGCCCCCAATCATCACATCACCATCTTTGTGTAAATCCTCTTGAAGTATGTTAAAGCATCTGGGTTTAGTAAAACTGCATGAAGGAAGTGGAAGACTCAGGAAGAATACAAAATTCAGAGTGAACATATTGGTCATACCTGCCAAGCTCTAAACCCATTCAGAGATGGAACCTGCAGTTTCCTCCACCTAAACATACACCCCAGGTGCAAGGGTGCAAACATGTCCGTTTTTATTACTGCTGCTGAGTGAAGAGGCCACACAGGACCAAGGATTGCACTCAGTGAAGCCTCCTCATTTCCCCTGGAGGAATCTGAAACACTTTTGTAGCCACAGGCTGTGCATCTGAGGTTCCTCAGTCCAGGTGAAAAACATGAGGTAGAAAATATGTTTGAGCATCATCTTCTGTAGCTCCAGGGGCAATGATTTCATCCTTACCCTTGGATAGCCAGGCCCCATAGATGAACTCTTCTTGGGAAGGATGAATACCAAGCCCTGTCAACATGCCTTTTCTAAAAATATCATTTGAAATGGTGTAAGTTTTTGTGTCAGAGTATCTCAGAAGTGAAGTGAGGTGGAAAGGTGTGAATTACATCATGCAAACCAGGGCTCCTATACGAGAATGGGTCATGAAATTCCCGGATGCCCAAGACAAGCATGGACAGATCACAAACTCAGTGTCCAAGACAGCCACCCAACAGTCTCTGATTGGCCCATGCACTTGTGTGTACCAGACACATGGGCAGAATCTTCCACAAGTGCATGTGTGGCCATATTCTGGAAATCCTATAATTATGCTGGATCCAGAATTTCCCATTTAGGCACTCTTTGTCAATGCAGAAACTATATTGCATATTTGAGTTCAAACACGTCTTCTATCCTTTTCCCTCAGTTCTCCAAGTATAATACATTGTGATGACATTTCCCTATAAATTACATTGGTTTCATCTTGTGTTTATTCTTAATTTAGAATGAAATGATAACCAGGATTTATTGAACTATATGTGAGTAAACTGTGCTTCTTTCACTTTCTCAATAAAATATTTCTTCTAGCTGTGTTCGACAATGTGGGAGTGTGTACAGGTGCTTGTGGATGATCACATTCCTTACCGTGACAGAGGACTGTAGAGAATACTGTACAAATGTAGATGGATGTAAATAGTCTGAGAAGGGGTGAGCCTGAGAACTTGCGAAGAGTGAATCAGGTGCTGGATTAATGAAGATGATGTATTGTTAGCCGCTGTCGAGTCGTGTCCGACTCATAGTGACCCTCATAGGTTTTTCAATGGCTGACTGTTTCCGGATTGCCGTGGGAGTGGGTTGCCACGTCCTTCTCCCATTTTAGCGGTGCTGGGAATCAAACTCGGGACCTCAGAGACTGCAGAGCAGCTCTCTACCAACTGAGCTAAATCCCAGCCCGAAGATGATGTAGCATTTCAAAATTAGTAGTAAGAAATCACATAAATCCACATTATGGGAGGAAGTTTCCTGGAGAGCTTAGGCTAGGCAGAGACACACTTGCCATATAGGAGCATGGAGAGCAATCTCTCCTCAGGTTTCAATAAATATTCCAGTGCTGATACTGGGTATGTGGCTCAGAGGACATGGGATTTTTGTTAATTAGTTTGTTTCATTTTTGTGGTATTTCTTTTGCACTTTAATGTTAGTATTTAAATATTGTGTATCCATACGTGTACATATCTGTCTTTCTAGGGAACCAAGTGAAAATTTGATGCATGCATACAGAGTGTAATGACAGAGAATTTCCCATATCTACTTCTTCAAAACTGAATATACCTTTAGTTTAGTGACACTCAACATCTTCCCTTCTGGTTTTCCTTTACTTATGTGTTGTAATAATATTTTGATGCATGTGCAACATATAATAAGCAACTCAGAGTGATGAACATTCCCATCTTCTCATCTCTTCCCTGCCTTTGAGTCCTTTAAGGTTCCATCCTCTAGTAATCCAACATAGCATCAGTTTGATGTTCTATGCAGTCTTTGTAGAATCATCTTTGAATTATCTCTGAGAAAGTGATCCTGGTGTCACACACCTTACATCCAATCCATCATCAATTACTCATGGATGCCCTGTTCTCCTTTATATTTCATGATCATAAATTATAGGCAGTCTATTTTACTGTTACCATAAGAAATTATTTCTCCTGTCTCAAAAGTGTCCATCCAGTGATCCCCACTATAAGTGGTTTCCTGGGACCACTCTTCCACCTATACATCTACAAAATATTTTAATTTTCCTCTCTTGAATATGAGCATGTGATATTTCTCTTTTTGCCCATGGATTAGTTCAGTAAATAAGATGTCCTCCAGTTCTGACCATGTTGTCAAAAAATTATGTGACTTTGTTCTTTGTTGTCACTGTATAATATCCCATTATTTGTAGAGAATACAATTTTAAATCCATGTATCTGAAAAATGATGCCTGATTCCATATCTTGAAGTTGATCAGTACCACTGCAATACATATTGGGATGCAAATATCAGAATGAAACAATGAATTTGTCTGAGGTCCCAAGTTCAATTCCCAGCACCGCAAATTGGGAGAAGGACATGGCAACCCACTCCCAAGGCAATACCAAAACAGTCAGCCATTGAAAACACTATGAGGGTCCCTACAAGTTAGACTGGACTTGATGGCACCTAGCAATAACAACAACAACAAGTGATCCTGATATCGCACACCTTACATCCAATCCATCATCAATCACTCATGGATGCCCTGTTCTCCTTATTGTAAGTCACCATCCTTCCACTCTTCAGAGTTTCCAGCAGCCCTTGTCTTGATTTTTCTGATTGCCCTCTTATACCTCTCATTCAGTTTCCAAATAGCTATATGAATATAATTCCGCAGTGTGAATTTGTTCAGATTGAATACCTGCTTCAAAGATTTCAGTTCCTTGTCACTTCTTTGGGGATGAAAGCAACAGTTGTCATAGACAATATGATTCTATCTCTACATGTCTTAAGACTCTATCACTGTACTCTATTGCAATCAACTATATGTATTACCCATATTTTTAGAACCAATAGTCATGCTACATCTGGGTGTTCCATTTTGTAATTGTTGTTCTTAGCTGCTGTCAAGTCAGGCCTTTCTCATAGAGACAAGATACTCCATCAATGGAGAAACCAGAGGCATATCTGAGTTCAAAGATAGGCTTATCACCACTTTCACCCTTGTTCCTCAGTTCTCAAAGTTCGGTGTATTTTAATGATCCATTTCTTCATGAATAACATTGGTTTAAACCTTTGTTTATACTAAATTTGTCCTTGTTGTTGTTAGATGTCATTGAGTCTGTGTCCAACTCAGTGACACTATGTACAACTGGTGAAATACTGTTGTCAGTGCTTCTCTAGTATTCATAGTGTTTTCAACATGTGATTGACATTTGGGAGCATGTTGTTGGGTTCTTTTCCCAAGCCTATAGCATGTTGTGTTCCCACGCATTCTCCCATCCAAGTATGAACCAGGCTGCACCCTGTTAAGCTTCTGAGATGTGATGGGATCAGTCGCCAGAGTGGAGTGGTTGCAGGCAGTCCTCTAGTTGATTCCAAATCCAACCAAGCTGAATTTGAACAGTAGCCATTACAACATCTTATATTCTCTGGTTCTAGAAAAAGTAATGGCTTATTCACCTAGAGCAGGTATAGGACTGAGGTGAGGGGCATCTACCTGAAATGGTATATGTCAGTGTCTATGAGTGTGCTAAAATAATCATATGTGTTATATTGAACATCAGGTTGTGTGTCTTGAAATAATGCATTGGTAAATGGTATGGACATTTAAAAGAGTCATTTTCAGAGAGGAATCTTTTACTGGGTTGTTTCCCATGTGCATCTGGTGATGGTCTTCATGCACTCTGTTTCTTGACTGCATATATTAGCCTACATTGTTAGTGTTTATGTTTTTAGGTTACAGAGAAATAATTCTGATCATCTGTATAGTGTGCATGTTTCAAATCAGGATTGTGGAGACTTACATATTGATAAACAGTTTATAAAATTTTTTGATTATCATAATAATAATCATACATATTTCTGAAGTATAATATTTAATTGCATGAACTATAGTGAGTCACTACAGGAGTTTCATAGAATTGCATCCTCTATTTTGCACTTGTTTTCTCCCTCTTTATCCCCACGTGATACTCTCCTTACCCTCCTTATTTCTCCCAACCACTAATCCCCTTCCCATTCTTGTGTGTTCCCTTTTATTTTCTAATGTTATATATAAAGAATTATGGTTTTTTTCTTTAAGGTAAACATAGCTCTACATATGAGGGAGAACACGCAGTAATTCTCTTTGTGAGTCTGGGTTATTTTGCTTAAAATGAATACCTCCATGTCCATCTATTTTGCTGTAATTGATATAAATTCATTCATCTCTGTTGCTGTATAATGTTCCAATGGAAAAAATATATATGAATATACACATACATACATACATACATACATACATATGTACATACATACATACATGCCACATCTCTTAATTCAACTACATAGTGGTGAATATCTGGGCTGGTTTCATAGACTTGCAATCGTGAGGAGTGCTGAAATGAATACGAAAGTAAAGGTGTCTTTTTGGTATGATGACATCTCTTTGTTTGGGTATTATAGCAAAGAGTGGTATATGTGAATACTATGGTAAGTCTCTTTTAATTTCCTGAAGACCATCCATACTGCTTTCCATAATGGCTGTGGTATGTTACAATGCAAAAGTACCCTAAATCGTTTTGTTTTTCCTTCAGAATCTCACCACCATTTGTTCTGTGTTTGATGTTAGCCTTTCTGATTGAGGTGAGATGTAATCTCAGTGAAGTTTGATTGACATTTCCGTGATGGTACAGGATGTTGAAAATTTTTTCAAAGGTTTATTGGCTATTTGCCTTTCTTCTTTGGAGAACTGTCTGTTAAGTTTTATTGCCCTCTTAATTGGATTATTTGTTTACTTTGGTGTTTAATTACTTGAGTTCTTCGTATATCCTAGTTATTAATCTTCTGTCAGATGTATAGGAATCAAGGATTTCCTTGTATACTCTGGGTTCTCCTTTATTGCTTCCTTTGCGACCTGGAAGCTTTGTTATTTTATGTAACCCCATTTGTAAATTCTTGGTGCTACTACCTGGGCTACTACCTGGGAAGCTTGGTAAGAATGAACTTGTTTATGACTGACTAAGGGTTGGCGTGTGCTCCCTATAGTTTCTTCAAGTAGTTTCAATGTTTCTGGTTTTACATTCAGATTTGTGGTCCAAATTGACTTTTGGAAAGGGTGAGAGATATGGGTTGACTTTAATTATTTACTGTTGCATATCCAGTTTTCCAAACACCATTTTTTGACAAGGGTATCTTTTCTCCATGTGTACCTTTGGCACTTTTGTCAAAGATATGGTGGCTGTAGCTGCGTGCGTTTATTTCTGGGTCTTCTGTTCTGTTCAGTTGTACTTGATGCCAGTTTATATAAAAACCATCAAGCTGTATGTGTTACTGTGGCCTAGAACATAGTTTCATGTCAGATTTTGTTATGGATCCTGCACTGTTTTGCTGCTTATGATTCTATGGCTGTATCAGATATTTTTTTGCCTTCCTATGAATTTTGTTGTTGTTGTTAAGAGCTGTTAAGTTGAGTCTAATTCCTAGTGAGACTTTGTACAACAGAATGAATTACTTCCTGACACTACCATATCTGTCATTATGTTAGTTCTTCTGTACTGTCCAAAGGACATTCAATTGGTGATTATTTTGGCAATGGGATGCCAGGTCCTTCTCTCATTTTCTTGTGATGCTGGGTAACAAAACCCAGGCTTCAGAACAAGCAGAGCAAGCACTCTGCTAAGCCTCAATTTAGCTATGCTAAACTGTGCTAAGCCTCAGCCACCATATGTATTTCAAGCTTGCTGCTTCTACTTTGGTGTAGCATATCATTGCAATTTTGATGGAGATTGCATTGACTCTGTGGATTACTTTTGATAACATAGCCATATTCACAATATTAATTCTTCTAATCCATGAGCAAGGAAGTTCTCTCCATTTTACTGTCTTCTTCAATTTCTTTCATTAGACTTTTGAGTATACATTGTAGTAAACTTTAGAATTTTTGTTCGGATTAATTCCTAAATTTTTAAAGTGGGAAAGGCTATCATGAATGGAACTCTTGTATGTCTTTGTCTTCTTGTTTGCTCTTGAGATATAGAAATGCTGCTAGTTCTTGGATGTTATTTTTTTTGCCTCCTACTGTACTGAGTTGCATGCAGACATAGCCCTGTGGCATCTGATCCCGTCAGATCTGGGAAGCTAAGCAGGATGAGGCCTGGTTAGCACTTGGATGGGAGAGTGTCTGGGAACAATGTCTGGGAACAACAGGTGCTGTCAGTTTGGGAGACAGACCCGGCAACCCACTCCCAAAAATCAATCCACCATTGAGTACCCTATGAACAGAAGAGAAGCAACTAATAGTGTTTCACCTGTTGTAAATAGGGTTGTATGAGTCGGATACTGACTGAACGACATGCAACAAAAACAACAACTGTCCTGAATTAGCAAATTAGAACTAGCTGTCTTCTAGTGAAGATATCAGGGTCTTTTAAGTATAGGATTATGTCACCAGCAATCAAGGATACCTTGACCTCTTATTGAACCCGTAATAATAGAAGAGAAGCATGGACAATAGTGCCAGGCATGGCACAGTGTCACAGAGTGTTTTCCTCTGTTGTACTTAGGGTTGCCATGAGTTGGACCTGACTGGACAGTACCTAACAATAGCAACAAATGCTTAAGATATTGTTTTCAAACATTTTCTTTTCAGGCTATGTGCCTCCTTATGAAGGGGGTGAGTCTTTTGATAACATTTCCTGTGTCATTGCAATGAAAGGCCAAAGAATCCATGCAGGAAGGAGATAATTATATTCAGGAGCAACAGAGGATGATGTATTGGCATCCATCTCGGTTTTACCCAGATGCTAACATTTAAAGATCTTGTTCAGTTCATTTTAGGCTGTTCCAGCTTTCTGGATTTTGCCTGCTGTTCCCATAATGTAACTATTTACATAAGTAGGTCATTTTTACACTTTCATGGTTGATCATGGAGAATTATTTCTGTTATTCACTGTGCCCTCAATGGACAAGGAATATAAGGAAATGATCTCTTCTTATCAGGTTCCCTGTGCTGGACTTTTTGTTTTTTATTCCCATTTGCTATATCTCAAAAATCTTGCCTAGGTACTATTATTATCACCTTTCAATTTTCTTATCCTTGTACATAGAAAACATGTGGACAAAAATACTACCCAGGGAGTTCTACACATTTTTGGACACATAAAGTGATGCACAGCCAGATTTTGTTACTATAATGAAATACTGGAAAGTGGACACTGATGAAGACATGTGGTTTAGTTATATCATATTGTTGAAGCTTGAAATCCAAAGCACATTGCACTGGCTTTCACATATTCTTCCTGGATGCTGCGCTTCTGGGTGGATGCAACAACAATGGTGGCAGTATATGTGATGTGACCTTACAAGGGGATAGTGGAATCCAGAGTGAGGGATGGGGCTGTTAATGACCTTCCATTTACTCTGAACTATTCAAGATCCTATCACTTCAGCACTGTCACACTAAGAACCTAGCACCTGCCACAGGAAGCATCAGTAGACCACTCACATCCAACCACACCAATCCATGCAGAACATTTATACTATTTAAAATTCTGTGAAACTGTAAAATTGTGTAGTTTGTATTTTTAGACACATTCAGCTAAGATGCAAGAGTTCCCTTCCAGGGACATTTTTATAACAAACAACATTTTGATAATCTCTAGTGCACTGAAATCAAGACTGCAATGGACATCATTTGAAGAACAAATTCCACCTCCACTGTTGTCAGTTTCTCAATGATGCCTCTTGCCTTGCAAATAAAGTGCAGTCTCTTCAGTGATCAGCTTAACCTGAGGCAAATTTACTTCTTTTCATATGCTATCCTTCCTCAGTGGATTCCAGAAACTCAGATATCCTCAGAGCCTATTGCGAACAACTTAACTGCAAGGTCTTTCCTAAGGCAGCTTGCAATGTTCTTCTTCCTACCATTTAACAAAGACCCCTCCTGATCCTGAGCTGTACATGTCCTGCTAATTTCTGTTGATCCATCAGATATCTTTTATTATTCACCTGCCATGGGAAGAGTATTTTTTCCTTCACTGCAATAACTAGTTCAGTTGAAATGGGGGGAAACTCCTATTCTCAAGCTGTATCCAGCAGTATCCATCACCAAGCTGCATTCAGGAATGCTTTCAAGACAAATTTGTTGGATTTAACAAAAGTGTAGTGTTCATTAACACCAAATTTTAATTATATTTAGTGACAATATACAATAATAGAGTTGGGAATTGCCTGAAGAGTACATTTAGGAATTTTGTGAATTAAAAATCAATGTTTCTATAGGGGCTAGAGAAATCAATGAAATTTTACAAAATATTTTGAATTGGGTTCAACTCAACACCATGAACAAATGAACCTTCATGGAAATATAAAACACAAATATGGAAACCACCTAAGTGGAATAGCATGTATAGGTGGAGACTGGAAACGCAAATGATCAAGATTACAAACTATGAATGTTAATGTTAATGGATGGAATAAAAATGAAAAATTGAATTGAATTTTCAATGGGGTTTACAGAGATAATAATGAAATTCAAATGATTAGAGAAAAATGAATTATCACAGGTCCTCCCCAATTATATAGGGCCTTTAAATAAATGAAAGATGACTTTTAAGAGAAAGGAAACCTACTATCCAATTAACTTTATCCTCTATATAAGAGAAAGGGACTTTTAACAGAAAAAAACACCTCCGCACTTAAATGTAGTCCCTGAACTCTAGAGAAGACTTGAAATAGAAAATAATTCCAAACAAACATGCCTCTTACACAGAAAAAATGAGTACTTTAATAGGAAATCATCTCCAATTTAATAAGGCAATATTTGGTCAAAGGAGGAATTTTCAGAATAAAATAA
>VMDO01030079.1:0-21805 GCA_007922755.1 Pedetes capensis | reverse complement strand
GGAGAGATCAATCCCTGGAGAAGGACATCATGTTTGGAAGAGTGGCAGGTCAACGCAAAAGAGGAAAACCCTCCACCAGATGGATTGACACAGTGTCTGCAACAATGGGCTTAAACATAAATAAGATTGTTTGCCTGGCACAGAATCGGCAAGTGTTTCGATCTGCTGTACATAGGGTCGCTATGAGTCGGACTCGACTTGACGGCACCTACCCACAACAACAACAACAAATCATGACAGAACAACTTAAAAGAAGCAAAGATTTATTTTGGCTCATGATTTCAGAGGGATCAGTCCGTAGTCACCCGGTCCGTGATTCTGGGCTCATTGTGAGGGCAAGCATCACATCACAGCAGCAGGAACATGAAGAGAAGGCTGTTCATAGGAAGCAGCAATATGGAGACAGGAAGGGGCTAAGGATAAAATACTCCCAAGCACTTGTCTGTACTTCCTCCAGCTAGGGTTCACCTCCTATATTTCACTACCTCACAATGTGGTTGTTGCTGTTAGGTGCCATTGCATCTGACTCATAGTCACCCTTACAGAGTTTTCAATGGCTGATTGTTTAGGGATTGCTTCCAGAGTGGGTTGCCATGTCCTTCTCCCATTTTTGTGGTGCTGGGAATTGAACTGCACCTCAGAGACTGCAGAGTGTTGCTTTACCAATTGAGCTAAATCCCAGTCTACCTCACAATAGTGCTATCATACTCTGAATCCCATCAAGGAATGAATCCATTCACTAGGTCTGAGACTTCATGATCTAGTTGTCTTTGAAAACGTTCTTTTAGACACTCCCACAGTGTGCCATACTAATCTCCTCTTTATCTCTCAAGCCAGTCAAATTTATAAAACTAATCATCATGTATCTCAACACAAGTCCTAGGTAGTAAGATGAAAAAAAGTTACTACCAGGAGCAATAGCGCACACCTATAATCCCAGTGACTTGGGAGGCAGAGGCAGGAGGATCACAAGTTCAAGACCAGAGGTAGTCTGCGTAATTTAATGAGACCCTATTTCAAAAAGTAAAAAAAAAAAAAAAATAGGCTGAGGGTGCAGCTCAGTGATACAGCACTTGCAAAGCATACAAGCAAGAGGCCCTGGGTTCAACTCCCAGGACTACAAAAAAAGAAAAGAAAAGAAAGTTAATAATGAAAAGAAGTAATTGTTGCTCTTCCTGTTTTTTAGTTTTACTTCTTTCCTTCTATTGGCTACAATATTACTTTCGTATATTTTTTCATCTAAAGTCCCATTAACATAACTCTTTTCAACCATGCATGAACTACTTTGAAATATCCCTATCCTACATGGAAGAAGAAATGGATGTTTCTAATCTTAGTAAAAAACATGAACAAGATTTGTTTAACCCCTTATTACAGTTTTAAATACATAAAAACAATGTCCCTTTCTAGACATTCCACTGAGATGTGTAGCTCATCAACAGGAGCTGTGACAAGAAATGTGAGGTCTTCATAAGGAAACCACTTCATATGTCTATTTATATTTGTTAACATGTTTTCAAATGAAAGTAATGGCAAGCAAATCTGTTCATGTCAGTAGTACTTGTGAAACTTGTCAATAAGATATCAGGCAAGCCTCTGTTGTTGTTGTTCTTAGGTGCTGTCAGGTCATGTCTGACTCATAGCGACCCTCATAGGGTTCTCAATGGCTGATTGTTTTGGGATTGCCTCAGAGTGGATTGCCACATCCTTCCCCCAATTTTGTAGTGCTGGGAATCGAACTCAGGACGTCAGAGACTGCAGAGCAGTGCTCTACCAACTGAGCTATTAAATGACAGTGGGCATGAGATTTACTTTCCTCAGCATGGATTCTATGGAACTAAACCTCTTTTCTGAAGATATACTACAAGTAAAATGGGTTTCTATGACGAAAAAACCTGAGAAACCTGTGCATACAGTAGCTTCTTCTTGAAAACTCACAACAAAGTATAAATGTTATGAAAATTCTATAGTAAATACCCTATTTTTTTTTCCAAATTTCTTTGACCAAAAGATATTTTTCCCTCCTAGTCCCTATTATCATGTCACAGACCCTATGTTCAGATCCCAGTGGAACACACTTTGAGGTACACTGAACTATGTTTATGGTCATTTATGGTCATTTAATTTTTATGCTGGGAAGGATACTCAAATTAAGTTGAAAAAATTGATGGTCAGGAAAAAATAACTTTTCCCAGTTGATTTTGTTAAGAATTATCCAAATTGTCTTCATCAAAGATGAATTATGAAGGGAAAATATTCTTTCCTAAACTAAGCAGGTTTAGGAAAAAGAAGCAGGAAGGACTATGTAGCAGCTGGTTCGTCGGGCTCAATGTGACATCATGCATTTCTTTATAATGTCACTAACAACTAGTTGCAGTCTTTTGGTGTCAAATTTGGTACAAATTCCCAAAGTAATAGACAACAACAGCTAGGTTGTGTTTTATCCATCAAAAGATTACTAACAAACAAGTAACATACAAGGAATATTTTACCATTGGATTTGAAAGAATATCAGAATTGGTCCAAATACTAATTACATTTGAATTTCACTAATATATACATGGACACCTCTATAATTTGGGATTTTAAAAAACAGAAAAAACTACATCTGCATAACACAAAATGCAAACTCAAACACAAACTCCTGTAGTTGTTGTTAGGTGCCGTTGAGTCGGTATCCGACTCATAGCCACCCTCTGCGCAACAGAGAAAACACTATTGTCAGTGCTTCTCTGATTTTTGGGTGGGGGTTGCAAGGTCCTTCTCCCAAGCCTACAGCTTCTGGTGTTCCCAGGTGGTCTCCCATCCAGGTACAGCTTCTGGTGTTCCCAGGCGGTCTCCCATCCAGGTACTAACCAGGCCCAACCCTGCTTAGCTTACAAGATCTGACTAGATCGGATGCCATAGGGCTACAGCTGCAGGCACCTCTTGTAGTAGACGTTGATAAACTACTGCCTGATTTTGTAAACAAAGGTTTATGGGAACACAGTCACAAACACTTGTTTACATATTCTCTGTGGCTGCTTTCACACTAGAATAAAAGAGTTGAATAGTTGCAACAGAGATCAAATGGCTAGTGAAATCTAAAATACTTTACTTGCTGACCTTTTTAAAGAAAAAGTTAGCTGACCCATAGTTTGCAAAGGGTGTTGCTGTGCGTCTTGATAAGTGAGACAAGTCAGAGTGGATAGGGAGCAATCATGGAAAGAGGGGCGGACTCTGTCCAGAGCTGACATTTGAGCAAAGAGACGGAAAGACAGTACAAAATCCAGCCTGTGGAATCAGGGCACCAGGGGAAGCATTATCTTTGCAGACAGACTCCATGTGGTATATTTTAAAATATCTGGAAACCCAGGGGAAGAAAGCAACAGGAAAGACCCATGGGTGGTAGGAGATATAGTCTTAGCAACAAGCTAGATCACAACTTCTTTGCCACAGTAAATCAGGATTTCAAGCGATAGGAAGACTTGACATTGTTTTGAGTCAGGGAAGCAATGTGAACTGACTTTGTTTTAAAACATTCTGGTCATCTGCTTGAAAACTGACTGTAGAAAGACAACCACAAATAAAGTATGGCAATTCCAAATTAAACAAAAACAAAAGAGTTTATTTTCAAACTACAAAAATCCTATAGCTTAAACCCCTCTCAGAGGCCACATGTTAAAGCAGTAGTCTCAACTCTGATTCTATCATAAAATCTCCTGGACAACTCTTTAAAATACCAGTGCTACACCCCACAAAGAGATTCTGATTTTCATTGGGATGAGGTTTGAACATCTGCTTTTTTGTTAAAGCTCTCTAGATCCCTCTAGTGAGGAACTGGAATTGAAAAGCACTGATTTAGAGAGAAATATCGAAGGCAAAAAAACAATGTCAATTTTGTATGCTACTTAAGTAGATGATACTGTAAAGGAGAACAGATCATAAGCAACATGGATGATTCAAGATTTCACACTTCCTGGGGACTCTTATAAAAATCTCAAAATTATTCAGTGTCCTGGACAGTTTTATAATCATATCAGAGAATTATTTCTCTGAAACTTGCATGGCTCTGCTTTGGATCTGTGCTATTATCCAATGGCTTCTAGAGATCCCAGACAGCCTCCTGATGCTGTTATTTAAATCAATTTGTTCTATATTTATGACCTGATGGTGTTTTCTGGCAGGAAATTTCATAGGTTGGGAATTTTAAGCCTATCATCTGTACCCAGACTATGGCCTAAACTGTAGCATCTAAGGCCCCTACAGACCTGCCTACACAGTGGTCCCCAGGAGCCAGTTACCAGAGCAATACAACAATATTATTTGCTATACGTAAGCATGCAGACTGGCCTTCTAAGCCTCAGGCATAGCCATTACATGAGGTCATGTGTGCTGATGTGATTTGTTGAAAGAAATAAACATAGAATTAATCATGAAAAAAAAGAACTTATTACTTAATGTGAAAATGAATCCCTTGGCTTAGATTATGTGTAAGATAAACTTCTTTGTTTTGACTATAGGAAAATAAAATACATATTTCAACTTTAGAAGATGCTTAATTGAATAAAATAGTCACCAGTGTGTTCTGGAAATAGAGGAAATCAGTGGGGATCTAAAAGAAAAGCAGCAGCAGATCTAATGAAAATCAAGGTCTAGGACGTTCATCTCCACCCCGTGTTTACACTTCACCATGATTAATATTATTGTTCAAAGAAAAACTGTGTTCAGTTCTGAACTTGTTACCCTGAGAAACATTAGGAACTAGGTAAATGTTAAGAATAAAGCAGTTCCATGGGCCATCAGATTTTTGGAAAATCTTTGAGAATTGGCTGAAGTTTATTTTAACGTGTAGGGTGCATGACAACATCAAAATCAAAGGTATTAAATAAGTAGAAATACTTACAGAAACAGGCTTCTGTTTATTCCCTTCAAAAGAAAAATAAAGTTGATGAATTCCAGGAGAGAAGAAAGATGATTCTGCTAGAAATTAGACAGGATATCATATTTAATTCTCACCCCCACAATTTTAGTATGGTTTCTAAGATGGCCAACTCAAAAACTATGTTGCTAGAAATTATAATATATTCTCTCAAAGTTTCCATTTTAGCATGTATACATACATTTTTCCACAGTATTGGGATATTGAGCCTAGGGCCTCCTACATGGTAGGCAAGTGCTCTACCACTGAGCTGTACCCCAACTACTATTTTTATTTTTTTGTTTTGAGACAGGATCCCACCAAATTGAATGGGCTGCCTCTGGCCTCAAACTAGTGATGCTTCTGCATTAGCCTCCCAAGTTGCTAGGATTACAAGAGGTGCCTAGCTCTTAACATGCATATTTTTTGAAGTAAAAATTATACGTATTTTTTATGTAAAAAAAACCCTCAGCCTCTTAAAGCATGGAGTCTGGGTCATATAACCCTAGTTTCCCCCAAAAATGTACAAAGATATAGAGAAAGTTCCCTTTTCAAGCCTCAAATATATAAACACTCAATTACTAAATATATTTCTAAAACTAAATGATCTCTTAAAAATATCCTGTGCATTTTGGAAATATATCAAATAAATGGATCATTATAAGATCAAGCATCTTTTATATAGCGGCATATATTAAAAGATAGTGCAATAGAACAGAGCTCTGGGAAAATACAATTTCCTCCTTAGCATGTCTGTTTTCTGCATTGTCTAGTTGCTCGATATTAAAATGCTGCTAAAAAAAATTAAAATGGTTTTCTTTTTTTTCTTTTCTTTTTTTTTTTTTTGTTATTCCTAAAGGAATATTTAAATTTGTAAAAGAAAAAAAGGGAGGGGGAAGAAAAAAATCTAAGGACCTATTTTATTGGAGAGTCTGGAAAAGTGAAAATAATGAAGATTGAAAAAGAGTTGTTCCTTTCAGTGTGCTAACAGTTTCTCATTACAGAGATTAAGTCTTGATGGGTAATTGAATCCTGGGCAGTAAAGTTTGATATATTATCTTCAAGAAAAGCATAAAACCTGCTGGACTAACACAATGGAACAAGCCAAGAAGTAGAAATTGTCTCTTTGTCCAATTTATGACCATAGAACATGACATGTTATTATGTACATTTGGGCAATATGAAAACTAACAGTGATAGAATGGGAAGCAAGCCCCTTGGATTCTGGTCCCTGCAGTCTATGAAACAGTTTGAGTAGTAATTGTTATCTCCAGAGTCATCAATTTCCTCATTTATAATTAAGAAAGTTGTACTTACCCTCCTCTATGCCTATATGAATAATGCTTATCAAATTGCATATATGAAAATTGTCACAACGAAAAGCATGTCAAAATGAATCACATTATGATGTACATTAAAAATTTCTAATAAAAAAAAAACATATTACAAAACTGTAGTACTCAAAACAACATAGTATTGGCATAAATTTAGACATATCAACTAATGAAACAGAATAAACAGCCTAGAAATAAAAAAAAAAAAAAGAAAGTTGTACTGAGAATTTAAAATTCTTTTTCTATATCTACATCACTTTCTTCACATTTGGTAGGCTACTTAGAAAATGTGTGGACTAGTTTCTTAGGGATGCCATAATAAAGTTTCAAAAACTGAGTGATTTAAAATGACAGAAATGTGTTCTCTCCCAGTTCTGGAAGCAACAAGTCTGAAATCAAGTTGTCAGAAGGGTCTTATGCCCCACAAAGGCTATAGGAAAAATTGTTCCTGCCTCTCTCTAGGCTCTGAGGGTGTCCGCCATCCTTAATGTTTCTTGACCCGTAGATGCACCACTCCAATCTTTATCTTTGTTATCACACAGTTTTCGCCCCTGTATATCTGTATCTAGGTCTAAATTTTCCTTTACTCATAGGGACCCGGTCACCTAATCTTGTATGGTCTTACCTCACCTTGGCTACATCTGCAAAGACCCAACTTACCAATAAAGTCACATTCACAGGTTCAAAGGACTCAAATTTGAGCACATCTTTTCCAAGGACAAAATTCAACCCATAACAGTATGTATAAGCATTCTAGCTACATAATACTATGCTTAAGTGTGAAATAATGAGCATATTTATTCTGTGATGTGTATTTCATTCTAGTCTTCTTATATGCCTGGTAAAGCAGCCTAAAAAATCTAGTACAAATTCAAGAAATTGATCAACTGACACTGAGTGAAGCATACTCTTCTGCAAATCCAAAAAGTCTCATTTCTCATACATGCATTCTATTTCCCAAGAATTGTTCTGATTTTGTCACCCATCTCTAATGCCCACTCCTTTCTCACTACCTAAGGCAGAGAGAAAGCTCGTATCATTTTTTCCTTAAACCAGCCTTAGCCCTCTCCAGCTCATTATTTCCCACTTTGGCAATTTATCAAATATTGATTTGTATTTATTAAATGTTTAAGTAATAATACCTTGAATTCCCAAGTCTTTAAATATTTTTACTTCCCTAAATCTATATGGTTTCTTACATACTGCAGATACTCAATAATGACTTAACTAATAGACTGTAACAGTAATAAGGGGACTCAGTTTCATACTGTCAATACCCACCCAAAGTCTTCAGTCACATCTCCCTTCTGTCTGTCTCCTTGTGATCCCTCAAACATTGCCCACCAACACAAACACACATATTCTCAATACTCACTCCCTTGCCTGTACTTTCTTACACCTTCAAAGAAAATGCTGATGAATTACTGGTGTCCTAGTTTAATATTTAAAATCTAGAGAAAGGATATGGTAGATGATAGAGAATTCCTTGGTAAAGAGAACAGCAGTTCAGGCATCACTACTCCATTTCAGTGCTATTGGTATCTAGGTATAGGAACCCTTTGGAGATGTGGAACATCGTCCTCATTTGGAAAACTATGGAATTAGATGGAAGTTGAATACTGCCATCAAATCCATGATTCTATAGAAGCATTGATGTTTCTTTCACATTTCAATGAACATAGACAATTTTTACCATTTTTTTCAGTATTCAGAAAGAAAGATATTTTTGAGTCAATTGAGCAGGTTTTATTAAGTTTATAGGACAAAAGTGCCATGACAGCATACATAACTAAAGATAACAGCTAATATATGATTGCATAATCTCATTTCAGTCTGTTGGTTTAGAAACCAAATGACAATCAGTTACTTGCCATTTTAGAGGAAAAAAGTTTGAGACTCATGGAAGTTATAATTGGCAATCTGAAAAACAGACTTGGTTCACTTTTTACATATGAAAGAGGCACATGTGGTTGGTTTATGTATAAAGCATTCTTAATCAATGCTTTTTCCTGATGTAGAACTATCTTAATAGAAGTTTCCTCCATCACTGCCCAAAGTGGCTATTCCAAAGACGTCCTTCTTCCTGTCTGTTAAGGCTAAGTATATCGTCAGAACATCTTTCCACACTCTCAGCAGATTATAACCAAAGAGAAAATAATCATGGGTCAAAAAAATCCCTTCAAGTTCTGGCCTACTCTCCATGCATGTGCACTCATTTCCTGAATTCTTACAGCTTAGATGGAGCAGGAGTCCCTCAACCCTGCAGTAGCTGCTACCTTCTCCTGTACCCTGCATCCTTCCTGACGGCATTGTCTATGGCTTTAAGCCATCATTTGCCCCAAGTTTCCAGGGTATCAATAACTTTTCCCTCTAGCCTGGTGCCTCTCTTCAATTTATGTTACATTTAGTCTCCCCATCTTTGAAAAAGGAAAAGAAAAAGGAAGAAGAGAAGAGGAGACAGGAGATGGGAGGGAAGAGGATGAGGAAAATCAGAATCAACAACTCACCGCTATATAGTAACTGCTCTTGAATGTTTGTTAACTCCTTGGCCCAGCTTCTTGTGAAGCCAGTCTAATATCATTATCTTTGTTTTATCAACTCCTATTTATAGATCATGTGACCCTATCTTAGCACTTCATTACCCTACTAGGACTACTATTACAAATGAAACTAATCATGTACTAGTTGCCAAATTAAAGAACAGTTGAATCTTTTCCTAATTGCCTTTTCACTGAGGCATTAATATTGTTTGCCATCTCTTCCTAGAAGTGAAAATGATTTTCCAGGATTGAAAAGCAAAAATCAACCTTAACATTTAACTGGTAATATATGTGTCTAACATATTTATGTTCATCTGGTACAAGCTAATTCTGTGTAAGCACTCATATTTTCAGTTGTTGTTGTTGTTGTTAGGTGCCGTCGAGTCGGTATCCAACTCATAGCGACCCTCTGAACCACAGGGGAAACACTATTGTCAGTGCTTCTCTGCTGTTCATAGGGTTTTCAATGGCAGATTGACTTTTGGGAGGGAGTTGCCAGGTCCTTCTCCCAAGCCTACAGCTTCTGGTGTTCCCAGGCGGTCTCCCATCCAGGTACTAACCAGGCCCGACCCTGCTTAGCTTCTGAGATCTGATGGGATCGGATGCCACAGGGTTATGGCTGCAGGCCATATCTTCAGTACCTTCCTAAAATTAGGCCTAATTTCCAGGTAGTTGCATGTGCAATTTTGATTCACTAAGTGGTACAAGATACAAGAACGTTTAGGTCTCTGAAACCCAACATCACTAGGTATGTTAGGTTTTTCTTTTTTAAAAAATTACTATCCCTCTATTTTTATGTAATATTATAAGTCATATAGCAATAATATTGAAAAATGGCATCCAAACAATTTCCTACATCCATGAAGTCTGATGATCCTTGAATTCCAGTATTGGCACAAAAAAATTTTGAATGACTCAAATGAAAAAGATGAATATGCAAGTGACAAGGATGATCATGACAATGATCAACAGTCAGTGAGTTCTTACGATACAGATATCGATCAAGATGTAGAAGAGCAGGAAGAGAAGAAAGAAGAGAAGAGGTAAAGGAGGAGAACTACAAGAAGAAGAAAAAGGAAGTGATGAAGAATCATCAATAGTGGACACAGAAAGTAAAATAAGAAAAAATATTTTTATGAGAAAAATTGTCTGAAGTTGTATCAAGTAGAAAGATCTAGATCCAGAAGAGTTTCTGCACTAATAAGTTCACAATAAATTACCAGGTACCAAAGATCAAAAGACAAGTGGGGAAGAGTTGGGTCCTCAAAGTAGAGTTGACTTTAATGACAAGAATGGAGTAAAGTCCCTGGGACCTCCTTTTGCTGATGTGGCACAGGTCAAAATGAAAAGAAACATAGTGTCTGCAACAATGGACTCAAACATAAAAAGATCATGTACATGGCATAGGTTTGAATATTGTTTCATCTGTTGTACATAGTTTCACTACAAGTCAGATCCACCTTGACAGTGCCTAACAACAACGTTTTCAGTCACTCTGTTTGTTAGTGTTTCTCTTCTATTTATAAAATTTTCAATGGCTAATTGGTTCAGGGTCTACAGCCATACCATCCTGGCTTCCTATTCTGTCTAATCTCAGAAGCTAAGCAGAGTCAGGTCTAGTTAGTCCTTGAATGGGAGGCTGCCTGGTAATTCTGGGTTCTATAGGCCTGAGAGAAGAACCTGGGAGCCTGCTCCCAAAACAAACTACCTTTGAAAACACGATGAACAGCAGAGAAGCATTGACATAGTACAGAGCATGGCACAATGCTGGGGAGTGTTTTGTTGTGTTCCATGTAGGGTTACTATGAGATGGATTCCATCTGATGGTACCTAACAACAACACTAGTTATTTCAGAAATGTGCTGTCAGGTCCCTCTCCCTAGTTTTTCTTAGGCTGGAAGCTCAGCTGAAACCTGTTCACTATGGGTGGCTCTGATAGTATCTGAAATTCCAGTGGCATAGCTTTCAGCATCACAACAACATGCAAGCCCCCACAGTATAACAAGCTGACAAACATGTGCAGGAGAAACTTTTATAGGAAAATATATATACAGTGGTGCTTTTAAAAATGAAGACTTATCCAAAATGTTTGCTACAGAGGGAACACATAAAGATGTTAATCTCAAGCAGCTAAAGTACAAGGAAGACATGATGAAGTTAAAGAACTAAACAGAAGCTTTCAAACAGCAGGTCAAGAAAATGAAATCAAATATTATAATGACATGCAAAAAACTGGAGATAGAAAACCAAAGGGAAAAACACATTCTCTTTTTCTCAAGTTTAAGGAATTAAAGAAAAAAATTCAAGCCTCGATAGGCAATTGTGAAGGATTCTACCAGGAAAATATTAAATAATGTAGGAAACATCAAAAGAAAATGAAAAGAACATACAGAATCTTTATAGCAAAAAGCATTGGTGGATGATCAACAATTTCAAGAGGTTGTATATGATCTGGAACCAATATTACCAAAAGAAGAAGTAGAAGCTCCCTTGAAGGAATTGGCGAAACACAAAGCATCAGGAATTGATGGAATACCAATAGAGATGTTTTAACAAACAGATGCAGCACTGGAGGTGTTAATTTGTTTATGCCAAGAGATTTGGAAAACAACTACCTGGCCAATTGACTGGAAAGGATCCATATTTGTGCCTAGTCCCAAGAAAGGGGATCCAACTGAATGTGGAAATTATTGAACAATATCATTAATATCACATGCAAGCAAAATTTTGCTAAAGATCATTTAAAAGTGACTTCAGCAGTATATTAACAGAGAATTTCTGAAAAGTCAAGATGGATTCAGAAGAAGATGTGGAACCAGGGACATCATTGCTGACATCAGATGAATATTGGCCCAAAACACAGAATACCAGAAAGATGTCTATCTATGTTTTATTGATTATGAAAAGGCATTTGACTATGTGGATCACAACAAATTATAGATAACATTGTAACAATAGGAATACTAGAGCACTTAATTGTACTCCTAAGGAATCTGTACATAGACCAGGAGGCAATAATTCGAAAAGAACAAGGAAACACTGCTTGGTTTAAAGTCAGGAATGGTATGTGACAAGGCTGTATCCTTTCACCATACCTGTTCAATCTCTATGATAAACAAATAATCCAAGAAGCTGGACTTTCTGAAGAAAAAATGTGGCATCAGGACTGGAAGAAATTCATTAACAACCTTAGTTATGCAGATGACACAACTTTGCTTGCTGAAAGTGAAGAGAATTTGAAAACTTACTGATGAAGATCAAAGAACATCACCTTCAGTATGGATTGTACCTGAACATCAACAGGATTGTATGTAAGTATGAAACATATATATATATATATATATATATATATATATATATATGAATTATACACACTATGCAATGCCACTATAAATCCCAGAATCCTTATAAGATATGAAATATACAGAAAAATGGAAAGAATACAGATCTAAAAGATAGCATGTCTAGTTTCCAAATCAGTATTATCCCTGCTAAGCTTCTGTTGTCCTATCTGCTTAAAGTCAAGGACACTCTAAATGATCTTAAATTCTCCCTTGAACCAAGTTCTACCATCAAGAAATAAAAGAAGACATGGAATGAGAAAATGAAGGAAAAAGACTAAGAACAAGATTGGTTTCAATGTAGGGAGCTTTCGAAAAATTTTATCTAAGGTATAAAAAGAAGGTTTTGTGTAATCTAGAGACTGCTGTGAAGTTCAGAAAATAAAGGAAAAGAGAATTACTTATTGAATGACAACTGCTTACCAGTTTTGATGTTAGATGGTTATATACATAATGGCTTTCACTTCCCTATGGGGAGAAAGGGACTGTTATTTAACATTTAGTTAGAACATTAAGTATGAACAGATCAATTCATGCCAAAAATAATAAAACAAAGAGAAGAAATAGTTTTTTGGGCTTTAGGGGTTGTTTGAGGGTGTAGGCTGTTTTCGATTTACATACATTTTAAACTACAATCATTTTACCAGGGTAATGTGACATCTTTTTGCTATGATGCAGTATGATAATGATATTGACCTGACTCTTCAAAAATTTCAACAAAGAGCAACGAGCTGTTACAAAATTAGGTGGACTTTGTAATTTCCCATCACCTTCTGCCCAGTCTCTCTGCCTCCCAGGGCTTTTATTAATCAAGACTGATTGAGAAATTCAACCACTTTTTCACTCTACATTAATCTGAAAATATCAAGCCAAGTGTTACTAGTATCATTCTCATTGTTGTTTGTTTGTTTTCAAAGCTTTCCATTCTCTCTAAATAAAAAAGCTCAGTCCTGTGAACTCTGAAAACCAGAGATACGCCATTCCCTTGACCTGCCACACGGCTCTATCAGTATTGATTTGAAACAAACCCTCGAGGGCTGTCTGTGTTCCTGGCAATGTTTCAATACTAACATGTGGTTGATTTTTTAGAGGATTTTTCTTTTCCTTCCTGTGCTCAAGAGGAGTCTTGGAGTTTGTGGGAAACAGCATCCTGACTTGCACATCTGTGGTGCTTTGCATATTTCCCTGAGAGATAGTGACCCTTCTTCTTTCACTGCACATTGTGTTCTAGAAACTTGGAAAGGGAAGCAAATCCTGAATACTTTGAGGCTTTTTAAACAATGTTCCTGGAGACATGGTATGTGAACAAGTCATAGAATTCTCAGCATTCACTCCCTGACAAAACTTATGTATGTTAGCATATTTATAGCCATTTGTGTTCCATATGGGCTGGAATTTAGCTCTGTTAGTACAGTGCTTGCTATGTGTTCTCTGAGGCCCTGGGTTCAATCCCCAGCACCACAAGAATGGGAGAAGGATGTGGCAGCCTACTCCTGAAACAATCAGCCACTGAAATCCCTATGAGTAGCAGAGAAGCACTGACATAGTGCCAACCATGGCATGGTGTCTGGGAGTATTTCATTCTGTTGTACATAGAGTCCCTACAAGTCTGACCTCACTAGATAGTACCTAACAACAGCAACAACAACAACAACATATTCCATATAGATTAATGCAGTGCATTGCTAAGTTTACACACTGTGATAAATGCACACTTAAGTCAATTTTATTAAATCACTAGTTTCTGACAGCCTGCAGCCATACCTCTGTGGCATCCAATCTCATCAAATCTTGAAGCTAAGCAGGGTCAGGCCTGGTTAGTACTTGGATGGGAGACCTCCTGGGATACCAGGTGCTGTAGTCTGGGAAAAGAACTCAGCAACCCACTCCCAAGAAGCAATCAGCCACTAAAAACCCTATGAAGAGCAGAGAAGCACAACAACAGTGTTTCATCTGTTGTACATAGGGTTGCTATGAGTCAGACACTGACTTAGTGGCACCTAACAACAACAAATGAGTTAGTTGGATGTTATTCTGACAGAGGATAAGGACTATCTAAAGGGAAGAAATGGAGACCTGAATTTTTATTTTTTTTTTACTATTATCATTTTTTCCAGGTAGGATAATGAGTTGTCTTATTTTGTTTTAATTTTCAAAGTTCATGAGAATGGACTGCCAGAACAATACTGTTGTTTCTGGTTTCAATAATATAAGGAAATATGCCCATAAAATTCTATTAATTGGAACAATGATATTTCTTAGGATTATTTACTTTACTTGCTAATTTGAGAGCTGTAGCAAAATTCACATTTGGATTATATTTTGCTGAGCACATAACAGAATCTTAAAGGCTGGGATTTAGCTCAGTTGGTAGAATGCTGTGCTGCACTCTCTGAGGCCCTGAGTTCGATCTCTAGCACCACAAAAACTGGAGAAGGACCTGGCAGCCCACTCCTCAAAAAATTGCTAAACAATATGCCTCTGAAAACCCTATGAATAGCAGAGAAGCAGGCATGGTCAAGTGTTGGGGAGTATTTCATTTTGTTGTACAGAGGGATGCCTTGAGTCAGACCAACTCAACAGCACCTAAAAACAACAACAGCAAAAATAAAGAAATCATAATTCTGATTTTCCTCTTATATGAGATTTCTAAATCTGGAGTGGATCAACAATTCCAGTCCACTAGAAGACATTTAATATAAAAGTATCTGGTTCTTCCTTTAAGTTCTTCTCAGTAGAAGAGCACATACTTTGAACTATTTTCTTAGTAACAGTGACAGGTTCTGCCAAAAGATCTGTGTATTCCATGTATTGACCTTTCAATCATCAATAAACATCTATGGCTCAATAAAATTTGAATAGGAATTTATCAAATTACTAACGGTGTACACTAAAGCAGAAATTGTGTGGAAATGCCATTTCTGATTAAGCAGTCAAAGAATGTTTAAGAAATGCCTAGCAATTTCGATACAGACTGAAATATATTATCATTAATGCTTTCTTCAATACTAGGATCAAGAGTTATTCACAAAGAGAAGCGAGGGAAAACTTCATCAAGGTAGCAAAGGCTTCTGGTCACCAGCTTGTAAAAGTACCTACATTCTTTCTGCCCATCACATAAAGGGAAAACTTACACTTACCTTGAAAGAAATTGGGAAAAATTTTGTGTCATCATGAGTGCCATAGAAAGGTGGCCCTGTGAAGCGATAAGTCTTGAGGGAAAGAAAAAAAAAGGCTCATTTTATTTTTCCACTTTCAATATAATTTTACAAAATGCAGATACTTCCCTCATAAAAATATTGTAATTAAGACCTGGAAAAGGAGAGTTGGTGAGTGAAGAGAAAAAATATATTCTCAATATATTCTCAATTCCAATCTGCACCTTTCAAGAATGCTGTTGTTATTAGGTGCAGTCCAGTTGAGTCCAACTCATAGCAACCCTCATAGGGTTTTCAATGGCTGATAGTTTTAAGATTGCTTTAGGAGTAGACTGCCACATCCTTCTCCAGTTTTTGTGCGAGATCCTCAGAAAGTGCAGAGCAACATGCTACCAACTGGGCTAAACCCCAACCCCTTCAAGAGTTCTGGAGGACTACAAAATCAGACGTGGATTAGAATCATGTGCTGATTGAATCGGGGTGGAGAGAGCTCTCTCAAGAAATCTCCTGTTAATCCAATCTGTACAGGATTCTAAAATTCTTGAAAGGGTATAGATAAGAATCAAAAATATACGGTACACAACAGTTGAGGTGGAGCAGGGTACCTATGCAAGTCAATTCAATTTGGCAACTCTTTCTGTGTGTGTAATATAAGCAGATGCTATTCAACTTAGGATAAGGTTCCCTCCTAATAAGGTAAGCCCATCATAAATAGAAAAAGTCATAATTTGCAATTATTGGGGCTAGGGATGTAGCTCAGTGCTACAGTAATCACCTAGCTTGTGTAAGGCCTTGGGTTCAATCCACAGCACTGCAGAGAGAAAGAAAAAGAAAGAAAGAAAATATTGTAAGCTTAAAATGTATTTAATTCATCAGTTGTAATTTCAATACAAAATGTCTGCTGTAGACTCAGGTGTTGAACACTTGGTCCTCAGCTGGTGGTGCTGCTTTGGGAGATGGTGGAACTTTAGTAGAATGTGAGCCTAAATGGAGGAAGGAGGTCACTCAGGGTGTGTCCTTGGGGTACTTATCTTGCTCTGGGTCCCTCTCTGTTTCTCTCTTTGCTTCCTAGCCACCACAATGTGAGCGGATCTAGTCCATCATATTTTTTCTGCCATCATGGATTGAAACATCGGAAATTGTGAGCCAGAATAAATCCTTTCTCCTCTTAAATTGTTCTGTCAGGTATGTTGTCATAGTGACAAAAAGTCTAACACACCACCTAATCTACAGAATATCATAGCTTAATGGCATAGTCCACTGTAAAGTCTCAGCTGTTTGTCCCCTTGTTAGCATGACTGATCGGGAGCTACACCTCACTACTGCTGTCCAGCATCCTGAGAGAGGATCATAGAGCATAATACTAGCATGATAGAAGATTGAAATTTAAAATTAAAACTATAGTTTCTATGAATGCATATCACTTTGGCACCATCATGAAGTGGAAAATGAATTGAATCGAACAATTATCAGTGGGTGACCATAGGCTTATCTTTCATTGTGCTTAGCTCAAGGACTGAACCAGAATCTCAAACCTACTTAAATAATGTCTCTTGACCTGTCATATCCCCACCATATCATGTACTTTCATGCCCTCCAACCTTCCCAAATGCATTAGTTTTTCTATCACTGTGAGAAATACCTGAGCTGAACAGTTTAAAGGAGGAAAGAATTTTTTGGCTCATAGTTTTCAGCAGTTTCAGCCAATAATGGCAAGCTCCACTGTTTCTGGGCCTGTGGTCGTGGGAATAGGAGTATGTGGTAGAAGATAGTTCATGTCAGAAAAGAAGCAGAGAGAAGGAGGGAAAGACTAGGGACCAGGTGTAACCTTCAAAGGCATGCCTCCAGTGACCTACTTCCTCATCTTGTAAAGTTTCCACCTCCTCCCAAAATAGCACCACCAGTTAAAGACTAAGTGCTCAATACATGAACTTGTGGGAAAGATTTATATTCAAACTGTAACGGCATCTTATTCAATTTTCAAGCTCAAGTTCAATAGTTGTCTCCTCTAGAAAGCTGAAAATAAGCCATCTCGGCCATATCACAGCATCATTCTTTTGGTTGTTTTGTTTTACTTTTTATTTTGTTTATTTATTTATTTGTAATTTTTAATGTACAGCTTAATGGGTCTCATTATCACATTTCCATACGTACATTTCATTGTAGATTGATTATGTTAACTTCTCCCTTACCCTGTCATGACCCTCTTTATTCATTTTTTGAGGCATGATCTTACCACATACCTCAGGCTGACCTAGAACTAGTATTGTTCAGGCTGGCCTCTGCCTCCCAAGTGCTGGAATTACAGGCAGGTACCTGCCCACATTTTCTTTTCTTTTCTTTTTTAATAGATAAGAACAAACTTCTTTCAGCAAGTAGAGTGAGAATTATCCACCAAATTAGAAAGCAAGCACTCTTAAACAACTAGATTTTATGATTTGGAAAAGTAGGAAACAGAATTATAGACATCTTTAACATTATTTAAGAAGACATATGTGTTAGTTATTTTCCTGTCACTATAATGAAATAACTGAGATATTTAACTTATATAGAGAAAAGATTTGTTCTGGCTCAAAGTTTTGGACAATCTAGTCCAAGATTGGACAAACCATTTTTCTTTTAATAGCACTTTAGTTCTTCCATTTTGTTTTGGTTGATTATTTGCATGTCTGTCTATCAGATATAATATAAATTCCTTAAAAGAAGAAAGGATTTATTTAGTCTCTTCTGTACAACAAAGTGTTATTGATCTAATGTTGTTATTAGGAACCTTCAAGTCAGTGTCCGACTTATACCCTACATGTTGTTGTTGTTGTTAGGTGCCGTCGAGTCGGTATCCGACTCATAGCGACCCTCTGTACAACAGGGGAAACACTATTGTCAGTGCTTCTCTGGTATTCATAGGGTTTTCAATGGTTGATTGATTTGCAGAGTGGGTTGCTGGGTCCTTCTCCCAAGCCTGCAGCACCTGGCGTTTCTAGGCAGTCTCCTATCCAAGTAGTAACCAGGCCCCACCCTGCTTAGCTTCCAAGATCTGACGGAATCGAAAGCCACAGTGTGACAGCTACAGGCATTGATCAAATAGTTGCTCAATAAAGAAGGAAAAAAATTTAAATTATAACTGTCCCTAAATCCAGGACTAAGATTAATTTAAACGTTCTTTTAAAAAGGAGAGATTAAGCTGGCGGTGGCGCACGCCTGTAATCCCGATTCTGGCTTGGGAGGCAGAGGCGGGAGGATTGCAAGTTCGAAACCAGAGGCAGTCTGCATAACTTAGCGAGACCCTGTCTTGAAAAGTAAAATAAAAACTGGGCTGGGGGTGCAGCTCAGTGGTCCGGCACTTGCTAAGCATGCAGGTGTGAGGCCGTGGGCTCAACTCCCAGTACTACAAAAAAAAAAAAAAAAAAAGGAAAGATTTACAATAGCAAAGCATCCATTTATCCACTGATATACACAGTAAATATGTATAGTTTCCCAAGGTATAATTTACTCTTCTCTCCACCTACCATGTCCTGAAGTCAAAGCCTAGGAAGCAACTGTGTCTTGAAACTTAGGCCATTTCTTCTTTGATAAAAAGCTACACAATCTCAAAAGTCTTTCCTCATCCTAAATTACTACTTTATTGTCTGTGTCCTTCATAATTTCACTATAAGAATAACAGAATTTTGTCCCTAAGCACTATTTCATCTTCCTTGGGCTTCTGAGAAGAGTGACATTGCATAGTTTTCAATCCCATCTTTTGAAAACACAGAAAGTTATTTTATGTATTGGTTTAACCACCATTAAATATATGTTCTATATATACACTTCGGGCTGGGATTTAGCTCAGTGGGTAGAGCACTGGGCTGCAGTCTCTGAGGCCCCGAGTTGAATTCCCAGCACCGCAAAAATGGGAGAAGGGCCTGGCAATCCACTCCCAAGGAAATCCCAAAGCACTCAGCCATTGAAAACCCTATGAGGTCGCTGAGTGGGATACCGACTCGATGGCACCTAACACAACAACAACATATACACTTCAAACCATAATATTTTAAGGAAACAAATCCCATTGCTGTTGTTGTTGTTAGGTACTATCTGGTTGGGTCTGACTCATAAAGACCCTGTGTACAACACAATGAAGCATTCCCCAACACTTTGCCTATGCCAAGCTCTGCACTATGTCAGTGCTTCTCTGCTCTCCATAGAATTTTCGACAGCAGGTTCTTTCAGGATTGCTTTGGGAGTGGGCTGCAGGTCTTTCTCCCAAGCCTATAGCACCTGGTATTCCCAGGTGGGCTTCCATCCAAGTACTAACCAGGCCCAACCTGATTGGTTTATGAGATCTGAAGAGATCAGATGGCAGGGCGGTACAGCTGTAGACACAAATCCCATGTTAAATGATATTAAATATTCTTCTTAAGATCTCTAATCCACATGACTTATCAATCGTAATTTTATTTGTGTTTATACAATTGATTGTCAAAGAAATACTACCCATTTTAAGAAATAAGTACAAATTGACTCCACGGGAGATTCATATTTTATTGAATTTGACCATTTGAATTAAACATCATAGAAATTTGTGGGTTTCTTTCATGGACACATAGCTTATATGGAGAACAAGCAAGATACATCCATTGATACAGAAAAAACTCTCTCCCATGTACTAAAGAAAATCCCTAGGCAGAAATTTGGGTTAAGAGTTATTACCATATTAGGAAAGAGGAAGTTATTGTTTGATTTTTCTTATGCACAAGACAAAGGCAAACAAACAGATTTTAATGATCTCAGGGACTTAGAAGATGGGTAACCTCAATATTCTGGAAGCACAAGGCTATTTTTCAAATGTCCTTTTTCTCTCAGAAATATTATACCACAAAGACGTTTTTGAGGTTTGACTTAAGTCCTGCAAGGACACAAACAATAAACCACTCTACTGCCAACACATTTTCTAATCAGTTCTTTGGAAAAGTTCTCTTCCATTAAAAAAGGAAAGTCCTCATACTAGCAGCTTGTGCTTTCTTTCTGCAGAAACTTTGAATTTTATTATTATGTAGATGTTTATTACAGATTGGTACTTAATAGAAGACTTATTGAAAATTAATCAAAAAATATATTTTTAAATCCTATTCTGTGTATTGACTCTGCTGAGTACTTTGGATGTTCAGAGAAGCATGAGGTCCAGTGGCTTCTCATGGGGACTTTAAAAACTGATTAGGAGACAATATATGCATAAAAATCATAAGAATATAAAACATCTATACTGATTGATTATTTCTTTTTTAAATAATAATCATCAAAAAGAGGTATATGAAAGAAATAATTATGTTAATGATAAATGACAAATACCCTCAAACTTAGCTGTTACTGATTTTTGGAAAACTTATAAAGTTTTGTTTCTCAATGTTAACAAATAAGTCATTGTAACTAGGAATTACTGCTCTGATGCTAAATCATTTAACTTTTTAATCAGAAATATGGTGATTTATCAGTCTACACTAGAAAGATCTACCAAGTCTTCTCAGATAATATGTAAGTATTTTACAGAAAACATCCAAGAACTCAAATTGAGATGGAGGACCATTTTCATATAAACAAGATACAGTGGTCCTTCTTCCACATGAAGCTTACTGTGTAGAAACTAGTCATTCATATGAACTGAAATGGAGTATGTTAGTCTATCTTTGCGATTCCATCTATAATATTGAACCACTTTCTAGGTCAAAAATGGTCAGATATTGGCAACTTCCTATGGTTCAACCTAATAGCTATAGCCAAAGTTGTCTCCTTAATTTCTCCTTTCCCCTTCGTGTGAGAATATAAGAAAGTCCTTGGAGAATCACGTACTCCAAATACATTTCAGGGTTAATGGAAAGACACTGGAAAGAGAAGCAGATCCTCACAGGCGCCCATCAATTTGTTTCCTGATCCTTCTCTTCTTACACAAATCCACCCTGTTGTTTTTGTCTTTAGAGGTTGATCTACTTAAAAATAATTTGATCTAGAAACAATTACTGACATAGTTTTTTTTTTTTTTTCGTTTTTACTAACCAGCAATTTTAACTGCCTTGCCTGACTACTCTCAAGGAAACCTAAGTCTCGTTTACTAATGTGAAGAATACTTATATTCTTTACCAACACAATTGCAACAATTTAGCAAAGGGAGAAACCAGACTTCAAAATGTGGGGAAACAAGGGGAGGGCAGAAAAAATAAAAATAGCTCTAGAAGTGTGGTCCCATGGTAGAGTGCTTTTAGCCTACTTGAATATCATTGAGAAAATGAAAGGAAAATTTAGACATATACTTATATACTTTTGCTTAAGGAAACAATTTTTCATAACAAATTGCTTTATCCTTTTTTGAATGCTTTAAAATGTAATCACTTAAGTCATTATTTGTTTAAACACTTTAAATCCCATCAAATGACATTGTATGGTGTTATCTTCCATTTGAATTAAAAATATATTTATCATAAGAAAGGAAAATATAAGTAGAATAGAAAGAAGGAGTGAGAGGACTAGCAGGGTGGGGAAGCAAAGGTAGTAGAAGGAG
>VMDO01030078.1:0-21795 GCA_007922755.1 Pedetes capensis | reverse complement strand
GAGGAGGAGGAGGAGGAGGGGGAAGAAGAAGAAGGAGGAAAAGAAGGAGAAGAAGGAGAAGAAGAAGAAGAGGAGGAGGAGGAGGAGGAAGAAAAGAAGAAGAAGAAGGAGGAAAAGAAGGAGAAGAAGGAGAAGAAGAAGAAGAAGGAGAAGCTGCCTAGATTTTCATACCTCAAACAGACTTCTTGAAATAGATTGGAAAGCAAGAACCTGTTGCCAGGGGGAGTAAGACCCCACAGTTCCATTTCCACAACCTTGCAGGCCTGGAGTGCTGGTGGCATGATGAGAATGATTGACAGGGCCAGGCTTAACTTGGTGTGAAGACCCAGTGCTCCAGGCTGATGAAACACCTCTGGAAAGGTGCCCAGTGGAAACACAGAACAGCATGGGTAAACTTTCATGCCAAAGATTTTCTGGAATGGGTCCAAAAACATCTGTAAGAGGAAATGAGAGAGGAAATAACTTGTTATTCCAAAGGGGTGAGAAGGTTGAGGTGAGAGTTGAAAGAAGGATTGAAAAAAGGGAAAAAGAACTAAGCTGTGAAGGTGAGGATATGCCAAAGAGGGGAAATGAGTGGCTGGAGCTAGAAATGTGAATAAACTCACAAAGATAAGGAGGAAGTAGGGATTGTTTGGAAGGTAAACACACCATAATGGAAAGGGCAGCCTTGCCAAGAATAACAACATCAAGATAATTAAAGGAAAAGATTAATGTAAATGTGTGGAAAAAGAGAAAATGCTGAACAAGTATTAAATATAAGAACATTCCAACTCAGCATTTTGTTATTCACAATATAAACAGGAAAAGGAAGAGAGGCATTCTGCAGCTATGCACAAAGATATTCCACCCTGTGATATTTGTGTTATCTTTTAGTTTTCTGTTGACTCAGGTAGAGTGGGAGTCACAGGGAAGGGTGAGAACTGTAACTGGAGTTGTTTATCTCTCTGAGTCAGGTATGTTTTGTGTATTTGTCAGAGGCCATGATACCAGGATACTTTATTAATTTCCTAAATTATGTTATTTTGTAGTGCTACTATCTCTAATTTAGTAGGCTCTAACACCAAGTCATGTATGTCTTTTATATATGATTTTCTTGAGCTCTTTTCATCATAACTAATGAAGTACCTGAGAAACAATGTTAAAAGATGATTAAGCTTATTATTGTTAGACTGACCACACACAATGCCCCATTTAGTTCTTCAGCTTTCCAGAACTTTCTTCTAGAATAAAACTGTTGAGAAGACTGGAAACTTCTCCAGGGAGAAGGGAGTTACAAAGATCAGTGGCAAAAAAACACAAAAATAACACGTTGTTTATTTTTATTTTTTATTTTTTATTTTTTTAGTACAGAGATCCAAATTAGACTTCTAATTTGGTCAAATGAAAGCAATATTGGCGATTCTGCCCTAAATCATTACCAAAAATAATGTTTATATATAATTTCATCTAGGGTAAAGGAATATAAAAAATATCATAAAATGTATTTTCTTATGAGATTTACCAGTCTGGTTTTTCCTTAATGTTTCTCTTCAAGAAAAATTCTCCTGAAGGTTGCTTTATGTGCTTCCAGATTTATAATACTAGGTACATATTACCCCTCAAATGTGTAGCAATACATAAACCTAGGAATGGTACATGACTAACCACACTCTATTACTTTGTTTACTCTCTTTGGTTAACTTTCTGATAAGTTTAATCTTATCTAGCCCTTTCAAAATATTTTCATAAGTTTTTTTTATTAGTATGTAGTATTGCCTACACAGCAGTACATAAAATCATAAAAGCTTAACACCTTTCACTTTTGTTGGAGCAAACTGATGACAAATAAAAGAGAAACTTTAACCTTGGTACTTTCATCACTATAGGAACCTGAAGGTTTGTCAGCATTGTCTATATGAACTCAAAAATGTAAAGAACCAAGAAAGATTACGTTTGGCTATACAACCTCCTTTCCAGGGAGTGGTTGTATTTGGCTATCAGACAAGGAGGCCAGCAGGACTGCTGGGTGACACAGCCAACTTGTGTGACAGAAGGAAGGACCAAGTAAGAAGGGAGAAAAAGGAAGGTTGCCTTCTAGTGAGCCTGGGGAGATGAGCATAAGACACAAAAAGAAGGAGATCAGGATCCTTGAGAAGACTTGGAGTTGAGGAAGAGGTTATTGAGACCCACCAGAAGAAAGGAATATTGAAGAAAACCAAGAGTCCAACTCACAGCCAGCAGAGACAAGACAGCTACATTTCTGTGTCAAAGCATCTAGACAGTGTAGTGTAGTTGAAACTTTTAAATTTGAGTTGCAGAGACCCATTAAAGATTCTCACTGGGATGGTTGTTAGAGTTCAGAGTTGAGAATGTGATTCTCAACCACTGGGCCAGATTGATACTCTTCAAATGGCCTCACTTTATTTTGTTACCCACTGGAAAGAAATGTTTATTCTATAATTCTTTCCTCCCAAAAGAATAATGTTGGTTTGGGTTATTTTTATTGTATGTGAGGGGAATATTTATGCACTTAATTTCTATTTCTTATTATGCATAATTTTTGAAACATGATTTCAGATAATTTAAAACATTTTTCAATGCACCTCAAAAATACAACCTAACCCTCAATTATTTATGGTACCAAGACAGAGTAAGTTGGGAGCAATTAAATAGCAAAATAACTGGCATCTCCTATCTAGAAAGAGCTTGAAAAAATGAATCCCCTAAATTGTCACCACAAGTTTTACTAGAAGGGGGAGTGGAAGCTAAAGGAAGGCAAATCAACAAATGTACAGTGCAAGCCCATGATGTACCCAGGAAAATGGAACATTGAATTGAACTTTCAGGACTGTAGAGTATTACTGGAGTTTTGGATTTCTGGAACTAGGTTAGGCCACCTGCCCCCAATATACAAATTAAAGAGATAAATAATGACGAAAAGCAGAGAAAGGAGATGTGCACAATGGGAAAGTGAACAGGTAAAGAACTCCTGTAAACCCCAGTCCATCTTCATTTTGTGGGAACTCACATAAGCTTTAGGTTTAAGTAGAGGAAGAATTGTGGGGAGGGACAAGAAGTATGCATAATTAAGCAGGCTTGCTCAGAGTGTGATCTCAGTTCTAGTTTTTCAGGGTGGTCCCAGGAAGTTGTTATCAATTGCTAGAGGGCTTATTTGTAGTCCCGAGTCAAAGAGGTGTTTATTGATTAGTGTTTCCTGGATCCAAATGGCTGTAGGTTTAAGACAAGGACTGGAGACCTTCAGATGCCTGGGGGCCTGGAACAAGACCAGGGTCCAGGTAAGGAGTCAATGCATTCTAGTAAAGACAGTTGATAAGTGCCTGTTACAATACCTCCTTTTATCTTTTAGAAAAGATTGCTTTAAAACTCACTCAGGGCAGGTGGTATAACTCATTCATCATTGAGCCTCATCCTCAAATTTCATCAGCTAGTGTATTTTCTTATACATGGAAGGAGCTTGATATTTGTTTGATATATCAAGTTGAAAATAGGATTCAATTGTTTCTTATGAGTTAAATCTCCCTGCTCCTTGTAAATATTCAGTTACAGAGAAGTACTTAGGTCGCATTTAAAACCAATTTTCACTAAAAGTCTCTTGGTTGTTGAAGTGACGATAGATTAAATGCAAGTTGTATCTTTCTTCCAAGTGAGATCAGGGACAGATAGAGATAGGCATTTGTCTGGACACATGAACTTTGATTTATGACAATACAGAAAATGTCATTTTTTACTGGCCAAGAGGAAAGTGGGCTGTAAAAGACAGAGATGACCAGATTGCTATGTTCAGGCCCCATGTTTAAACGCATCCAGAGGGCCTCCTGGAAGAAGTACATTTCTTCCTCTGTTCCTTTGGAACTACCTGACAAAATTAAACTGATATTTTTCCTTTTTTGGAACAGGTTTTTTTGGTGTCATGATCTTATTATGCACCAAAACAGCATAAGTGAAAAAGTATTCATAAAACCATTTCTTCCTTTGGCTTCAGAGCATGATAGGCTGCCAGGGCGCATGAGGGGAAGCTTGTGGGAATGACAATTATCTAATAACAGCATTTAAATGCACCCTTATTTTATGGGTTGTGTTTGGAACCCACTTCCTTACATCAAAGGCTTTATTAGTACTTAAAACCAAGCTTGGATTTTCTAAGCTTTCTTAGGCAAGTAAAAAGTGGAGTCTTATCAAAGTCTACCTGTTTATCTTATGTAAAATTTGAAGTGGTTATTTTTAACATCATTTGACATAAAGAAAATCTTCCTTGTAGATGCAAATCTTTTTAGAGAAAGAGGCTCTCCTCTACATCTCAGATTCTAGGAGTCTGCCCTGGCTTGGGGTAAACCACTGGGGCAGCCTCTCAGAAGACCCTTTCCTGTTGTCCAGAAATAAGAGAAGCAGCAGTTGAGTTTTTGCCTCCTCTATCCCAGGTAGAATATGTGATAATTTACCTTCCAAGTATCAGAGTGCAGAAAAACAATTGCATTAGTTTCCATTTGCTGCTGTAGCAAATTACCACAAACATAGTGACTAAAATCAGTACAGATTTATTCTTTCACAGTTATGGAGGTCAGAAATCTGGACTCAGTTTCACTGGGCTAACATTCATGTGACAGTAGGGCCATGCTCCCTTGGGATGTTCTGAGGGAAAGTCCATTTCATTGCCTTTTCCAGCTTCTGGGGCTGCAGACTTTGCATTCCTTGGCTCCTGGTCCCTTCCTCTATGTTCAATGCCAGCAGCACAGCATCTATTTTCTCTACTCTGCTTCCCTCTGCTTCTGTCTGCTCTGGCAGCTGGCCTTCTTTTCTTCTTTTGCCTGCTTATAAGGATACTTTCGATTACATTTTGGGCAAACTGGTTAATCCAGAATAATCCTCTAATCTTAAGATCCTAAATTTAAAAATGACACCTCTGAAGTCCCTTCTTTTCCACATGAAGTAACATTCATATATTCCAGAGATTAAGATCTGGGTATTTATGCTACCCCTACTCAGCCCACCCCAACAATCTTTAAATTTTTTATCAGAATGTTAGGGTATGAAAAAGCTTTAAGTAGTTTATAGTTTTGTGAATATTTAACATGTAAAAACAATTTTCTTAATAGGAAGAATGGAATTTCTGAATCACAAATATAGTTGTTTCCTTTATAGAATTTAGGAAGTAAATGTGTTTTTGTAGTTATCCATGAATTACTATCGAAATCAGACATCACTAAGAAAACCAGACTTTGAAGCTTGAAAGCATAGGTATTCTATGTAAGAGGAAACTGAGGCGCTGTGTGATTACATGATTTGCCCATAATTATACAAGGAGGAATTGATGAAACTTGGATTCAAACTCAGATTCTGTGTTTTACCTACTATATTAGAATGAAGAATGGAGGATGAGGTCAATTATGAGGAGATACATGAATTAATTCATCCATCAGTCTTCTTGTTAGGATTCCCTTGATTTATCCAACAAACATTCATGAGTACTCATTGGTACCCAGGCCTTATGCCAGACTCTAAGCATACTGAGACAAAGCCTTTGCCCTGGAAGAGTTTCAATACACTGAGCTAGAAACCTAATGCAGCAGAGGCACAAATGAGGGGCAGCCAACTCCTCCTTGACAGGGAAGGAACAACTGTCCAGCCAGGTCTGGAAGAGTTGGAAGGACTTTGTGAAAGGCAAAAAGCACTTTAGACAGTGATTGATTGCAGTCTGCTTTAGGGCAGCATAGACATTGGAGTGGGCTGGGGATAGAGGAAACAGATTAGAAGACTGTTATAATCAAGAAGGCAGGAATAAGAGCCTAGGTTAAAAAGATGGTAATGAGGATGCCAAATACACAGAATGGAATGACTAATTAGATGTGAGAAGAAAAAAATTGAGCAATAGCGTGACGGGGAGGTTATGCCACAGGAAAGTAAAATCAAAGATGCTAGGAAGACTTAACCAAGTGTGTGGGCTGAGCACAGGGCATCAGGGAAGAGTGAGGGCTTGATGCCACCAGAAGAAAGGAACTGATGGAACAAGATCTAGAGCAAGTGAGAAGGGATGGGTGGCAGGGCCTCCCTTGGCTTCCATCTTTATTCCTGAGCAGGCACCAGCCTTGTGTTTCAAAATTCTTTAGGCTGAACTCTCTTCATAACAAAATTAAATGAGGCTAAATTCTAGGTTTCCAACACATCAGGAGATTTAGAAAGTCTAGTTATCTTCTGAGTTTATGACTCTGACTTGGGAAGCCAACACTATTTCCTACCCCTAAATTCTTTCACAATTATGTAACATCTCCAAACAGCTTTGCCTGGAAGGCAAGACAAGACTGAAATGTGCACCTAGGACCTCTGCCATCAAGTCAGTATTTTTAAGATATTTAGGTATATTTTTGTAAAGAAGAGGCTGGGCACTGCCTGAGGGAATTGCTGAGATGAAGATGTTTCACAGGCTCAGCTTCCTCTTTATTGTTTGTGCAATTCAGCTATAGCTGCAAAATCCAAAAGATAACCTTGAGTTACCTAGACCTTCCCTCCTCAAGAGGCCACTTACAACTCAAGAACATTTCTTGCAATCTCATCCCACCTCCCCACCCTAAATAGAATTGTGTTCGTTGAATTGTAAGTGAAGTTAGTGCCACAGAGACTCCAAATATCAAGGTGGAAGTATGTTTGTCATCTAAGAGCCCAGTCTGTAAGGAGTCCAAGACTGGTATGGAATCTCTACGCATTAGGGGAGTCAAAAGCCTCTAGCCTGTTACTATACCATCCCTAATACAAAGCTTCCTTTTGTGGTCCAAGGTTGCTTCTGATCATGTCCACCTTCTGTCCAGTGGGAAGGAGAGATGGTTCATTCCCCTTCTTTTTATAAGCACGACTTGGAAGCTGCCAATATCCTTTCTGCTTTGTTTTTGGCCCAAAACTTGTTAGATGACAACAGTGAGAACTGTAGTCTTCCCAGCCTGGCCATGTGGGTGGAGAGGGAATGGATATTAAATATGAACTATTCTCTGCCTGTTGGCTTATCAAATAAATGTATTTCAACTATGATTTTATTCATGTAGGGAGTTAAGTATCTGTTTTTTCTCTCTAGTTATATTCTCAAATAATTAAAAATTAAGGGGAAACTTGATATTCCCTTTAAACTGGAATATTTGGCTACTACTTAAATAACTCATTCCTTTAGAAGACTCAACAGTAGGTATTCATTCCTACCTCATAGGTAAGATAAGAGTACACCAATAAGGTGGGAGTAGCTTATTTTTCTTTGGGTTTTCCTTGGTTCTCCCTTGTCTTCAAAACATTTTAGTTATTTAAGAGAAAATCTCAGAATTGGAGCCTAAATAACTCCTTATTATTGTTGTTGTTAGGTGTCAGAGTCGGATCTGACTTACAGTGACCCTCATAGTGTTTTCAATGGCTGATTTTTTTCAGGATTGCTTTGGGAGTGGGCCGCCAGGTCCTTCTCCTGATATAACTCCTACAGTCACATATTTATATGGCATTTACATATGACTATTTCCTGGATTGTTCTAGTTGGAGACTTTTCTACCAGCTCATAAAAATCACCCCACATCTGTCATCTTGTTGTGCTATAGGGGCTTGCGTATTGCTGTGATGCTAAAAGCTATGTCACTTGCAGGTCCACCCATGGTGGACAGGTTTCAGCTGAGCTTCCAGATTAAGACAGACTAAGGAGAAGGACCTGGGAGCCCACTCCCAAAACAATTAGCCATTGAAAACATTATGAATAGCAGAGAAGCACTGTCAAATATAGTGCTAGAAATAGAGCCCCCAAGGCTGGAAGGCATTCAAAATACAACTGGGGAAGAGTTGCCTCCTCAAAGTAGAGTTGACCTTAATGATGGGAATGGAGTAAAACCTCTGGGACCTCCTTTTGCTGATGTGAGATGACTCAAAATGAGAAGAAACACAGTGATTTCAACAGTGAGCTCAAATATAAAGAGATTGTGTGCATGACAGTGTCAGGTAGTGTTTCATTCCATTATACATAGGGTTGCTATGAGTTGGACCTAATTCAGTGGCAGGTAACAACAAGAAAAATAAAAATCAAGACATTCTTCCTGTTACCACTAATTAATCTTATCATTTTTAAAATAAATATTCAGTCTCAGCCAATTTTTCTTTTTATCCATATCAATGTCTACCCAAGAGTTCTTCAATTGGGACTCTTGAGTAGCTGGGTGCTGGAGTGATTGAAGAATCACTATATAACTGAATAGTTGTCAACTGCTAGGGACCCAGTTGCTTGGCCAGGCAGGTGTCATTCAGGGGCATGAAGATAGTTTCCACAGAAGCCAGATATAGCTAAATATTTTCAATGGCTAGGGCAACAGTGCTTGGTCATTGTTTTTCTTTGTTGTCCCACTTCTTTGTTTCTTTCCTTCTCATTTTTTTTCTGGAAGGCATTGGCAAATTTAGATTTTCTGAACCAGTTGAAACAATTTCTTTATGTGACGGCACTATTTTAAGCATTTTTCCTCTCTTAACCATTTATTTAATCCACTAGACTTGGCAGCACCTAACAACAATAACATATCTAAGAACTGTGAGTTTTACCATTTGATAATATAGGATACTGAGACAGAGGAAAGCTAAGAACTTTGTCCAGGGCTAAACAACTTGCAAGTGTTGGAACAGAGCTCAAACCTATCATTATCCTTATTCTATAAATTAAAGATCTGTGTCTATTTGAGCTTCAGTACTTGCCTTGGATTGCATAGGTAATAGGAGTATAACTGATTCAAGCCCAGGTCCCTGATTCTAGACCTCCAGCTCTTCTTATCCACCATGCTTCATATGCAATATTGTCCTTACCAGACCACCTAATGATGGTGTGCCTTCCTTATTGGTGATTCTCCTAGAAGCCTTCCCATGCCCAACTCCAGGTGGGAAACATTCCTTTAATCTCAGCAGAGCAGAGAGGCAGCTGTTGCACATATGTTGCAGCATAAGGCACTATGGAAGCATTGCCTATATTTCATATCCTTGTTCAATTCTCCACTCTCCCATTCACCTGCTGCCATAAGGAGCACTCTTTTCTTTCCAAAAGGATAATCTGATTGCTACTTTTGTGTCAAAAAACTAAGAGGCCCATATATCCAGCCTGAATGGAACATTTTTTCAGCCTTGGAACCTATAAAAATGTTGCAGCATGAATGACTTAGCTGAAACAACAGAATGCGGGGAAAATGAGTCTGCAAAATATGCTTGAAATATTAGTCATCAACATGGTATAAAGCACCATTTCTCCATAGAGGAAGGCCTTACCTGAGAGCAAAGTACACTTTCATCTGCAGTACCAGGTGGGGATTGTTGGCTTATGTTCTGCAAACTGTTAACTACCCAAACATGTCTAGTAATATGAAGATTAAAGACTAGGGAATATATCTTATTCCTCTAGGATCTTTGATATTTTCTTAGAGGCAATAGAGAACAAGAAACATCCTGATACTATAAAGACATTAGACACAAATACACAAAGTTTATAGAGAAATATATCGTTATGTGTATTTTATGTAAATACATATGGTGTATTTTATATTTATAATCCAATGGTGCAAAAGTTTGTTTTAAATTAATATGGAAATAAAACATTCTCTGAGTCCTCTTTGCTTTAGTAAAATCATTGAAGTTAAAAATGTAAATAGAAGAAATATAAAAATATTTCAAAACTTTCAAAGGCACTAATTTGGGTGTCATGAGGAGAGATGAATTTGGGGAAAAGGGATGTGATTTTCATTAAAAATAATGATTAAAACCCTTTTTTAAAATAAAAAATTTCTTTGAGAGTTTTTGCAGAATTTCATCCCAAATTACCCATGATTTTTATCATTAGGAAGACTTCTAACAATAGGTGATAGTTTTACAAACTGCCCCCTTCATTTTTGGTGGGAGAGTTCAGTTTTTGTAAATGTATCTGGTTCTTGGTCGCTCTCTGGCATTTTAGGGGAGTCACTGTGAGGGTCTGGCTGGACAAGCTGTCGTGCTTTGAGAACCTCCAGGGCCAATGCCAGTCCCCTCTGCAGCATCCCACAGTGGCTCAGCAGCCCGGTCAACTTATATCCATGGCAGGACTTGAAATATTTTTTAATAAGGATTCAGAGAGCTCGAGTGAGCTGACAGTGTTGGGTTTCCAAAAGCATTCTAAACACAGAGGACTGATGCTCTTCTTTAATTAGCAACCTCATTGATCCCAGCGCTTCCCTGTGTGTTCAACCGAGGCGGGTGTGCACCTCCTTTAAGTGCCCGGCTCTTTTCCAAGTCACTTGTCAGCACAGCACATTTCTCGGACACCAGCAGGTTGGCCATTCGTCAAGGTGCCAGCATTTGGTGACTGCTGGTAATGGATTTTCATGTTTGTTTTATGAAGAGTTTCATTCAAATACTTTAAGAACTTTGGCAGCACTTAAGTGAACACAGCTCAGCTTGTGACATGAACCTTGGAACAGCAAGCTAGCGCCTAGTGCCAGCAGCCTGTGCATGGGTGGTTACTGATATTCTAGGACATGAGCTGGTCAGCCTGGCTGAGCAAGACCCTGTCCTGTCTCACCCAGGGCAGGACTGCCTCTCGGGGAGATTCTGGCTCTGTTAGTTCAGGAATTCTGGGCAGAGGCCTGCTAGAGGTGCAGAGGAGAGGATATGCCACAGAGGTCCCAGAGGTGCTGGGGCCAAAGTGATGCCCAAATCCCAGAGGTTTTTCAGCATTGTGATCTAAGATTTGGGGGTTAAAAATCTGTGCTGGAGTGAACGCTCTTTCTGGGGCACCTGTATGCAAGTCTGGTTGAACAGGTTGAGTGCTACATTGGGAAAACTCAGGAGATAGAAGTTGGGTGTTTGCTCTACTTCTACTTGGCCATGTGACCTTGGCCAGCTCTCTTCCTGGTTAGCTGTAAAGTGCAGCATGTGGACACAAGTTTCCTAGAGTAGGCAGCTTGGGAAAGTGGGAATGGAGTCCAGGGTTGTGTGGTGGATTTGCCCCATCCAGCAGCACAGAATCCAGAGTACTGTTAGCCATGTTCTCTCACACTGTGGTGATGGGGTGGGGGCTTGACGAGGCACAGCAAGCAGAAGGCACCTCATGGAGTGTGACAAATGAAAAATTTTAAAACGACATTTACTTTTACAAGTCAGACATTTAAGCAGGTCCTTTTTATGAGGCATTTTCAATTTTTATATCACCTAAGAGACTTTTGCATTTCTTACCATTCTTCTGCACATTAAAAATGAATTATAGTCTCATCCATTTTTTCCAAAAGAAGTTTGGGGAATTTGTAAAGCAGACAAAGGCCACATGTACCCTGCAATAGTCCAATAATCTGGATGAGTTTCTCCCCTCAATTGATAGACTAGTACTGGTGACAGAAGAAATGAAATAAAATGTCAAAATTTTAGGATGAATCTAGTGTTTGGGGCCATTTGTAAATATGTTTTTACTGTCCCTCCCAGTGTTTAATGTATTTCCCAATGCTTGTTTGGGGAAAATCATGCGGGCAGAAATAAGGAATCAGTAGTAGGCCAACATTCCAAGCAGGAGTGCCCAAGACAGCTGTGTGATGTGTCCCAGGACTCACAGCCACCATTTAGCATGGGCTTTATGACAGGCACAGGGCAAACTTTGTATGTCCCCACTCATTAACTCTCTCAACAGCCCTGAGAGTAAGACACCATTTTGTTATCTGCATTTCTCACATGGGGTATTGCCTAAGCTGGGTACCATGGCTCACACCTGTAAAAACAATGACTCAGGAGGCTGAGGCAAGAAGATTATAGATTTGAGACTAGGGGCAGCCTGTGCAACTGAACAAGACTCTGTCTCAAAATAAAAAAAGGATCTGGGTGTGCTGCTCAGTGGTAGAACACTTGCCTAGCATGTGTGAGGCTCTGGGATCTAGCTTCAGTACTGGAAAACAAAACAAAACAAAAATCTTGCCCAAGGCTTAGGGCTATGAATCTAGGACTTCTGGTCAGAGTCCTTGTTGGAGACTACTATTCCATCCATGGCAGTCAGACCTGGCCTATGGCCTTCTCCTCTGGTTTATATTATACAGGATCATGACTGACATCTCAGTGGGCTCTGTAAATTTTGCTATTAATGTTTTTGAGAAAAAGATCCAGACTGGCTTATATCTAACACGTAGTAATTTTGAATTTGCTGGATGATTGCATTGAACTTAATGATTAGGGCTCTGTGAGTTTTGCACATTAGGGAAGAATCTGAAAAGCCTACCTTTTCCCATAATGTAGCACTAGAAGAGGACAAGCCATTTTCCCTTGGCCAGTGGGAAGCATCAAATCCCAAAACTCGGTCATCATATGGCTGATCTGGATGACAGCAATGAATGGAAAGGAGAAAAGCCTTTATTATGGATCTATTTGTATTGGGATATAGATGCCTATGGCTCCTGCAACAAAGAGCTCCTGCAATTTAGGGCTATTTTGGTTCACATGGTTTACTTTCCAGTGTTTAAGCCAGCCCTGGATGGTTTTATCCACCCCAACACTATCAGATATCTCACATGGGTACCAAAAGCCTGGACAGCACCAGGAACACAGAGACCAGGGTTGTAAGAGGTCTGGAAACCATGTCTGCTAAGGAGCAGTGGAGGGAAGTGGGAACATTTCCTTTAGAAAGAAAAGCTTTCCTCTGCCTGAGTAACACCTGTAATTCCTGTGGTCTTTTATGAATTCAGAAATTAATTTATGGAACATTTTATTCACACAATTCACTTTCTGTGTATCCCATAACACACATGGGATAAGATATAAGCACCCTCATCACAGATATTTTAAGAAATTAAAAAGCAAATAGTATATAACCTATACCAGTTTTTGAGAACACAGGCAAGAGTTTAAATCTCTTATTCAGTGATATTTTCCCAGCACTTAGAATAGCACCAGGTATTTTTTAGGTGCTGGGAAATATTTTTTTTTTCATTAAGTGACTATAAATGAAGGTAGTGTGTAGATTGCTTAAAAACACTGTGGATTCCCAAGAGAGCTCATTATTAATACTTTATTCTACTGCTTTCAAACTTGTTTTTAAAAAGGTGACATTTAAAAAATGAAATCTTCTATAAAGGAATGTACGAATAAAATATTTTAAATTAATGCTTTCCTTATTTTACAGCTAGTCAATGATAACAATAAAACTGTGTGCAACAAACCAAAAATTTAAAACTCAAGACTCTAAATGACAGTTGCAGCTATACAGCAGCCTCAAAATCCAATTTATTTCTGTCTTCTATTTTGCTTACCAACTGAGCTAAATCCCAGCCCCATTAATGTATCAAAAAAATATTAGTTGATACAGAAGTGGTTTGTGTTGCAATCTCAGGATGCCCTTCAATGAAACTGACTCAGGAACATGAAAGAACTAATAGAAAATGTTTGTTTTCAAGTTGAATTATTAACAGAATAATATCTATTTGCTCACAAACCTCATTAACAATATATCAGATCAGAAGTGTTGCAAACTTTTCATAAATGCTAAGAATGTCTGCAATATGGATTATATTAGGAATTCATTTGTTACTGGCCACTAGCCAATATGCCATGGAGGGACAGGGCCCTACAGGTTTGCCTGATCCTTGCTTGGGTGCTTAATATGGATTTCTGCGCAAACCTGAATTCACTGTCATGCTTGAAGTTTCAAAGAACATTGGGAGTAGGAGTTAAGGAGGTGAGGAGGTAGCCAGAAAGCCTCTTTAGTGACTGAGATTTTGTGTGAGTTATGTATTATTTGTTCATTTTCAAATATCTGTTGCATATCTATTGTCAATAAAGGGCCTTTCTTTAAAGAGCTTAAAATCCAGTTGCAGATATAAAACCCATATTGAGGAAAATGGATACTCCTAGAAGAGTAGGACAATGCACTTCAAATCACTTGAAGAAATACGAAGTTGGTGTGGGGTAGAGGTGGTTAGTGAAAGTTTCTGTAGCCAAGTTTTTGAGTTGTTTTAAAATAGGAATATTCTTGCCATTTATCACCTAGCTGAACATACATATACATCAGACAGATGCATTGTCTTTTGGGAAAGACAGTTTTACAAACTCTGAGAAGGCAAGAGTGACATGAGAGAAGAACAATCCTTGCCTCAACTCTTTTGGATTGGCTTTAACTGCATGCTATCCAATAAAGTTTGACTCAGCTCATTCTGAGTCAAAGTGGAAACATAAATGAAGTCAATGGCTCTTGAAAACTTCCCACACATTGTGAGGGTTTAGAGTTATGGGTCATACTTTATTGTACCCAATAACTGAAGGTTTACTTGAATTTGAATCAGCTGCCAAATAAATACTTAAAGTTGAAGTTGGAGCCAAGGAAGCTCACTGTCTCTCAACAGCAATGGTGTTTCATTCCTTCTTTCCATGTCTCGACAATATGGAGATTAGGTGGGAAACAAGAAAGGAAAACTTAATTTAAAATAGCACATATTTGTATACTTGAGATCTCAAACAACCACCTGTTTTGTTTGTGGGTATATTTTTCCCACAGAAAAGAAAACACTAACTTGGGTTCTGCCTCTCTTCTCCTGCTTCCCTCTCAGGCTACAACGCTATCATCATTGCTCAGATGGTCACAACTTCCAGGGGATAGAAAAGAATTAACAATCACTTAATTATTAGTCATCTGTAGTTGGAATGGAAGACTATACAATGTAAAGGATGACAGATGAGATTAGCAGAATGGAAAAGGAAGCCAAGCTGTAACTACTTTGGTGGTAACCCTTTAATGAAGCAACTCCCTCATTCTAATGCTGTGCTCCCCTCCTCTGGTGTATTTCTGTGAGGAGGAGGGGAGATGCACAGGTCAAAGTTGGTCATGGGAGGAGGCCATCTTTCCTGGTCTAGCTAGAGGCCCGATTCAAACATCGAGTAATAGGTCAGGGAAGGTCAGTAGGAACCAGCCTAGGGAAGAAGCAGCTGCTCTATTGCCTGGAGTGCTTTTCAATTTGGAAGAACGGAGAAGAGCAGCTTCTCTTTGAATCACTGCTTTCCCAGGCTTATGAATTTCAGAACCTCTTATACTTTCCATTGCTTTCCAAACACGGACTTGTTTCAGGCTTCCCTGCACACAGATTGCAGTGATGTGGGCAAACTATTTTGACAAGATATGCAGCTTGAGAAAAAGCACTTTAGGCTTACAAGGACATGCACTGTTGTTGGCCTTGTTGGGAGGGTTTTGATTGGAGCTACGATTTTCAGCACCTGTGAGGGAAACCCAGCCTGGAGAGCCTCCCAACACCATGGGGCCCAGCAAGTCAGTGAGCACACATCTGCCACCTCCTTTAAGTGTTATCCTCAGATTTGTAACCATCAGATGGCCATTTTCTGTCTGGGTTTTAGGAAAAGGAAAAAAAAATCTATTTCAAGGCTTTTACTCATACCTCTTACATTTGAGTTCCAAAAACATTTTTCAAACACCACCCCATGTGCAGAACACTGCAGAGGAATGGAGAAGAAATTGAAGATCTTCACTCTGTCTTTGAGGAACTACCATCTAAATTAGAGTTGAAAGCTTGTGAAAGTTGATACAAATGCTTATGAGACAGCAGAGAAAGAGCAAACTAATACTTCAACAAAAAGAGGTGGATGGGACGCTTTCTGTCTCTTCCCACTGATGTTTGAGGGAGCTGAACTTCTGCAGCAAGCTATTTATTTATTTATTTATTTATTTATTAAAAAGTTTTCAGCCATCTGTTAATTTCTTTCCATCTCCTTTGGCAACTGATTTTATTTCTTTCTGATTTTATTTTTATTTTGTTCTGATTTTATTTCTTTCTAGTCAAGGTTGTGGGTCTAATCATTACCTTTTAGCCCCCAAGCTTTGCCTTCATAGAGTAATGCCTTCAATGCAGGTGGGCCACAGTGGGAAAGAAACAAAACTCCATTGAAGAAAAAAAAAAAAGTCAATTGATTTTGAATTTAGGTCTTTGAAAATAAGAAAAGATAAAATGCTCTATTGTTGGCTTTTATAATTAAGTCCCTGCTTGCAAATGTACATAGCACTTTTTTGAATATGACAGATGATAAAATAAATTTCAACACTGTGATTTGTTCTGTGAAAGAGACTATACTGAGAATAGTTCCATAGGGGAATAAAGAACTCATATAAGAGGCAAATACAAAGCTAATGTTTTTTTCAAATACTGAGAAACAAATTCTGCAAATGAAAGCAGTATGTATAGTTTCAAGGCTGAATGGTGCCATAGATAGACCATGTGCTTTGGGGCCAGAGAGACCTGTGTTTAGCCCCAGGGTGTTCTGGGTAATTTTTAGCATGTGACTTCAACCCCACTTGTTTCATCTAGTTATATACAAGCAAAGAGAAAAATGTGCATAGATATTTTGGCACAAAGCAAGACCTAAATCAATGTTAGAAACAAAATCTCATTTGCTTCATTTTAATATCTATATGCACATTAGGGGCAAAAATGAAAGCCCTTAGAGAAAGGATTGCTTTCTCTGGTAACATCTCCATTTAAAACAATCTTGCTGGTTAAAATTGCATGTGCATTTTTTCAAGTACTGAGGATTGAACCCATGGACTTGCACATGCTAGGTAAGCACTCAACCACTGGGATGCACCTCTAACTCCTTTATTATTTTATTTTTTATTTTTGAAGAAAGTTCTCAATAAGGCTGCCTCTGTCCTTCAGCTTGTGATCCTCCTGCCTCAGCCTCCTGTGTAGCTGAGATGCAATCATTCTTGACCAATGGAATGAGGTCAACCTGGAGAAGGCTGTTGCGGGCTCCTCTTGGCTTCTGAGTGTTGTTGAGAGGTTAAGTAGCCTGAGCTTTAGAGCTAGACGGACACAAACATGGTATGTGGCTGGATATCTCTCATAGCTGGGTAAAGCTAGTGTACCATTTTTAGCCTTCATTACATCTGTAAATTGGAGAGTTAGTATTGATGCTACTGCTGAGTATTCAATTGTTGCTAGGTGCCCGGAGTCTGTGTCTGACTCAGCGATCCTACGTACAATAGGCGAAACACTATTGTTAGTGCTTCTCTGTTATTTATAGGGTTTTCAATGGCTGATTGTTTTTTGGGACTGAGTTGTCCAGTCCTTCTCCCAAGCCTACAACACCTGGTGCTCCCAGGCAGCCTCCCATCCAAGTACTAACCAGGCCCAACCCTGCTTAGCTTCCGAGATCTGACTGGATTGGACCCCACAGTGGTTCAGCTGCAGGCTAAGTATTAGATGGCTTATAAAAATATTATACCCAGTAAGTAGCATGTACTATTTATCATATAGAGCCCATGATTCTACTCAGTGTTCTTGGGCATTTCTACTTATACAGGAGCTATCTTTACAAGGCAGCAAGTTTCATTTCTTTATTGATAACTTTTACTGTGGGAAATTTTCTCCTTGTTTTCCTCCCAAGTGAATTGGGCTGTGAGAATGACTAGGAAGGAGTGGAAGCTAGGATAGATGGGAAACAAGTTGGTAGATGTATTTCCACTCTAGGGCTGGTTCCTAATAAAGGATGAATAGCAAGTGACTGGCCATTATTCAGAGATATGAGGTTGCTGTTGATACTCAAATTGCTCCTTTGGCAAAGGGAGATTATGATTGTTATTGGTAATGAGCTGGCCTTAAAATTGAGAGATGAGCCTGTGTTGTCCAGGTGGACCCATTGTAATCACAGGCATTCTTAGAAGTGGAAAAGGGAATTAGAAGAGAGAACCAGAGAGATGGCAACATGAGAACTTGACCTGCTATTGCTGGCTTTGAAGATGGAGAAAGACAGCCATGAACCAAAGAAAGGGAATGTTTTCTAGGAGCTAGAAAAGGGAAAGAAACAGATTGTTACCTGTAGCCTCCAGAAGGAGCATAACCTAGTGGCACATTAATTTTAACCCTGTGAGTCTTATTTGGACTTCTGACTCCCCAAACTATAAGTTAATAAATTTGTGTCATTTTAAGCCACTGCATTTGTGGCAATCTATTATGGCAGCCATAGAAAACTAATATATTGTCATAATAATTAACAGAAGTGAATATTAATATCCAGAGTCTTAGTTCTCAGACCTAGTCTGTTCATAGATAGATAATTTTCCCACTGTAAGTTTTGGAAAGAGGTTAGAAAAAGACCAAAGAATGGACAGGTAGAGATAAATAGAGACGTGAAGCAATAGTATTGCAGCTCTGATCACACTGTTGAAATTTATTTTTCTGACTCCAACTTTCATTTTTATCCTTTCTGCCTGTCTTTTCCCTATTTTAAAAGTGAATCATACAGCTTTAATCACAAGTTGTGACCTTTATGTATGCCCATTTATAAAAGCATTGTGGGGGGTGAGAATCACTGAAATTTTATGAAAAACAAAAATAAGCATGATTTAGAATTATCTTGGCAAAGGTTAATACACTGAATAAAATGAAATTCAGTCAATTACTATAAGAACATAAAAAATAACAAGATTTCATATGGTAGCTTAACCTTCAAAAACAACCATTTAAGCACATTTGTGTCATTTAAAATTACACATGGGAAATGAAAGTGTCTATCATAAGGTATAGTTTATTTCTGATTTAGGAGTGTATATCCTAAGTATATAATATGATGCCGGTTAATCTTAAGTGCTAAAATAGATGTTTGATTCAAAGGACAACTTCCATTAGCCAAAGTTGTTATTATGTCTTTAAACATTAGGCTTTCACAGAAGCATAAGAAATGAAATAACACCACTTGGTTTTCTAAGTTTCAGACATTCTAACAACTAGAAATTAACTGAATTTGTTATATTAAGAAGACAAATGAGAAAAAGTAGTTTTTATATCTTGAACATGAAGTTCCGAGTTTCAGTCAGAAATGTATGCTCAACACTAATACTAGTAAAAACTAACACCTTCTCCCCAAACTGTGTAGCAGCTTAAAACAGAAAGCTATTTTTATTGTATAAAATGAAACATAATTGTTTTGAACATTTTCTCCTGGAATGCTCTGTAACTAAAGAAAAGTGGAATGCAATGCACTATGTTTAATGACACAGGCACACCCTCAGGTTTCCCTGGATTGGATTCTACCCACCCCTGCACACATTGCAGAGGAAACATCAGAGAGAGAAGGGACAAGTGAACATTTTGAAAAAAGAATTTATGGGATTAGAAAAGATGATAGCTAATGTCAAACGGTACCAAAGAAATTACCTCTGACATTTAAAAATATTTTGGTTGAGCCCAGTGGTGCACACCTCTATTCCTAGGGACTTGGGAAGCTGAGGAAGGAAGGAAGATTGCAAGTTTGAAGCCAGAGGCAGCCGGCATAACTTAATGAGACCTTGTGTCCAAATAAAAAAAAACTAAAAAATGGGTCAAGGGTGCAGCCCAGTGGTAGATTACTTGTAAAGTATGTGTCAAGCCCTGGGTTCACCCTCAAATACTGCAAAATGCAATGCAATGCAATGCAATGCAATACAATACAATACAAACATGTTACTTTTTAGAGACACAAAAAACCTGAACAAGAAAACCCAAAATCTTACTATCTTAGTCCTATGGTTGTTTTACATAAAAGTTCATTTTTGTATCTTTGGCAGTTTTCTGATGCTCTCCATAGTATTTATTGAGCTAAATCTCCTTGTGCATGTCTGTTGTTGTTATTATGTGCCATTGAGTTGGGTCTGTGACCCTATATACAACAGAACAAAACACTCCTTGACACTGTGTCATGCCTGCCTGGCACTGTGTCAAATGCTTCTCTACTATTCATAGGGTTTTCGATGGCTGATTGGGGAATGGACTGCCAGGTCCTTCTCTCATCTTTGCAGTGCTGGGCATCAAACCCAGGGCCTCAAGAGTACACAGAGTAACACTCTACCAACTGAGCTAAACACAGATCAACTTTCTCAAATCTCTGAAACAATGATTTCCTACATGAAACTCTGATGCCTGGGAAGCTAATGCTACCTCCAACGCTTCTTTGTTCTTCCTTACTGTAGTTCCTCAGGATCTAGGGTGGCCTTGACAGTATTACAGGGTTATTTGCATCAGCTCTGGCATACTGAACTGACTTTTTCATGACATCTGGAGCTGCTGTTGCTACTGTTTAGATCATTCTGGTTTCCAAGGAAAAACTCACATACTAAAAGACTCTAGATTACCCACTCCTCAAAGAATTTTCTCCTCATGCTATACATAAATAGGCAGTGCAAAGAAACATTATTGGCATTAGAAAAGACAGGCACAATAATTTAAATTTTAAGAGAATATCTTTCCTATGTGGTATTTCCAATCTCATTTGGACCTCACTATTTTGACTCCCATACCACCTTGGTGTGCAATTCCATTTGGCCTCAGAAGCTAAGCAGGTTAGTCCTTGGATGGGAGACCACCTGGGAATACTGAGGGCTGTAGGCTTGGGAGAAGGAACTGGCATCCCACTTCTGAAACAATTAGTCGTTGACAACCCTATGAATAGCAGGGAAACACTGAGAATAGTGCTGGACATGACACAGTGTCCGGGAGTGTTTCTTTCTGTTATCTGTTGTACAAAGTGTCGCTATGAGTCAGTGTCTGTTGTACAAAGGGTGCTATGAGTTTCCACTCCATAGCGCCTAACAATGACATTAACATTTTGACACAAGTGCATGTGACTTTATTTTTAATGAAGACTAGACTTGAGCAGTCATTTATTTTTCAAACACTTTTTCAGGTAGCACACTTTCCACACAATGCTTCTGACCATCATGATAAGGGATACCAAACTTTCCCTAACAATATCACAATGTGCTTTGAATTTGTTCCTTCACTATGGCGACTATTTTTGTTCCTTCACTATCCCTGATACGCTCTGTATTTATTGAGCATCTTCTAAACTCAATGCACTCAAATTTGAACTTATTATCTTACTGTCTAGCCTCACGTCTAAAGTGGTTCCTCTTTTACTTTATTAACCTGTCACCATCCCTTCCATTGTACAGTCTGGAAGCCTCACATAACCTGCCTCTTTCTGCGAAGTCACAGTCACTAAGGTTGCAGATTCAAACCCGGTTCTATCTCCCATTTCATCTCCTCTTCTCCCTCTGCTCCACTTTAGCCCCTTTGGTGATGTTTTGCGTCAGCTGATATTAATTGTGTTTAGATTACTTCATTGCTCTGCTTACTTTTCTAGTTTCAATTTAACCCCATCCATTCTCTCATCTACCTTGATGTCAGACAGATCTTTCTAAAATACAAATGAAATCATATCTACAAGGACATTTCTTCTTTACATCATCTTTGGATTTAATATATTGTATTCTATCTTTTGTCTTTTTAAAAAATTCTTTAAATCACTTGGAATTCACTTCTATACACTGTGTGCTACAGAGGTTCAACTTCATTTTTTTCCAAATTGATAAATAATTTTCTGATTACACTTATTGAAACGTTTCCTCGCTCACAGTGTTCACCTACAGGGTTACTGTTTCAGAAATCAAGTTCACATAAATGTGTGTGCATCTAAATTCTCTTCTTTTTCCTTTAATATATTTTCATTTTTATGTCATTGTTCTTAATTGTATTAATTAATATAGCTTTAAATATTTTCTAATATCAGGTAGGGCAATCCACCCACCTTGTTCTTTGTCAAGAGAGAGACTTGGCTGTTCTTAACACTTAATTTTCCACATAAAGCTTACAATCAGCTTTCGTTTTTAACACTTGATTTTCCACAAGAAGTTTACAGTCAGCTTTCTGAGTTTCACCCAAAAAACTTTTGCGAATTTGATTATAATTCTCCTCAGTCTATAGATAAATTTGGGGAGAAGTGATGTCTTTATAATAATGAACCATCTGAATTAGAGAAAATTATTTT